>CM033619.1:28389593-28613496 GCA_019453435.1 Rhinogobius similis | reverse complement strand
GAATCTAATAATGAGTGAAAACCATTACAGCATGGTTAAAGCTCAAATAAGTTTATTATCCATAATATGTTTCCTTTAAAGAATTAATGGAAATAAAAACAATAATTTATTGGTTAAATTGAAAGTTCAATTAAGGTGAAATATATTGTAAGAAAGCACATTACGAATTATGTATTCAGCTATATGACTAAATTGGCTTTTTAACATAGCTTGAAATGTTGACCATAATATTTTAAATATGTGGTTTTTATTCTATTTTTTACACTGTCTTATGCTCATTTATGTGTTCAACTTTGGTCAACTTTGTTGTTTTTTAAGTGGTTTACAAATAAAGTTGGATTGGACTAAATATGTTAAGAAGGATGCAAACAGTGACAAAGGAAGAGACTCAACTTCAGAATATAATCAATATTTTGTCTTACCCAAACGACAAGGTGAACCATACTGCGGCCAATTTGATGGTGTTTTCTTTGACAGGGTAGTCAAAGCATTTCAGAAAGGTTGCATAGATCTGTGAGGAAAACATTTTATCAACATTTTGATCTTCATAAACAAGGGATGAATACAAAGCGTAAGTACCCCTTTGAGCTCTGATCGTATCTTGAGCAGGACTTTTAGCACAGGGTTCGCTGACTCATTCTGCATCTCCACAAGCTCATCCAGCTGTTTGGGGATTTTGATGCGGTTTACCTGCAGGGGGAGACACAGCACTGTTCTTTGCTCTTGGTGCTCATAATGAAACAGCAGATTGGTACTTACTGTGAAGACTCTCTCGGGCTCCCCACGTGCACGCATGTTGGTGTCATGGATGAGTTTGAGCACCATCCACGCCTCGTCATGCTTTCCCACCTGAAAACAGCATAGAGGAGGTTAGATTCTACTTAGATTCAGTCAAATGTAGTTTTGTGCAATGATGAAAACCACATTTATAATGTGATCAAAAAATAAATAAATAAAAATAAAATAAAGCAAAACCAAAAGTACAACTTATTTTAACATCCATTTCTCAAATCTATTCCCAAACACAACTGTAAAAGCAAAATCTCTTTAAATGATCCCACTGTGCAGTAAATACACTTTTCCCCCAGTAGCGTTTCCATTTAAAGCCACGTTGCAGTCTGCAGTGTTTTTAGTACCTCCAGGTAGAAGCGGGGGCTCTCAGGCATAAAAGTAAGAGCTACGACTGCAGAGACACATGGCAGAGCACAGACCACCACGAACACTCTCCAGCTGTGGAACTGGTAAGCCGAGCCCATACTGAAGCTCCAGCCTGCACACGACAGGAAACACAAAAATTTCTGGCATTTCTGGGTTTGTTCTAACCAGGATATTGGTTGGTTTAGTTACTTGATATTTCACCTTTGTCATTTATGAAGATTAATCTGTATGTCATAATATATTCATTTGGTGGTTAAAGTCAACATTTTTAAATATCATAATATGTAATTGACTTTTTGGGGATGATGACTTAATAATATAACATCATATCTATCTTTAAAGCTAATTTACATAACTTAAAATGGATGTCTTTTCAAATCCTTAAGAAATGCTAGGAAACAGGGATGTATATTGTGTGCTTAGACTGGGGGGGTGAGTGAGTGTGAGCGCCCTCCTGCTCTGGCCAGCACCAGCATAAACCTGATTAGGGGATTATAGCTATAATAGGACGATTGAATGACTGTGATACTCAGGAGATTTATGACCCTACCTCAAGCATGGCTAAGACACATAAATACAAAATACACACTCCGATGGTGTGTCCTTGGTTTTTCTCCTCCAGTCAGCGCACACATCTAACGTAGGGGAGCTGACAAGATCTACATGAAATGTTACACATGCACCACATATCTAACTGGTGTTAGGAAATGTGCAGAGTGGTATACTTTTAATTAAAATTTTACATTATAGTCTACGGTTATACAGAAGACAGTCACACAGCGCTCTAACACCACCAGTCAATGCAAAGAGCACTGCGGCGTAACCTATTACCCACACTCCACTGCGCTTGGGACAAAAAATGTCTTAAAACAGTAGCATCTAATCAATTGACCTCAATTACGACATCGGCTGGCCTTTTCACTTTGCCTCTAACAAATAGTTTGTGGTGACACTCATAAAGCTTGAAGTGGAAACATGTATTTATTTGGGACACAAGTCTGGAACTGACCACAGCAGAAAAGAAAAGAGTCTCGTCAGTTGTAATTATTGTAAGTATATATCAACATTAAAAGGAAGACAATGCAACAACACTGTTTAGTTAAAAATTTAAACATGTAAATCAGAGGGCGAAAATACTATTCATTATTTTTCAGTAAGTAATCTTATCTAACAGTATTTCTATGTTTTGTGTTTTGCAAATACTTATTCAAAGGTTAGTCTAAGGCATTTTCACATTGGGATATTTTTCCCATTTTTTGCTATTACTAGTACTTTATTACACCTACTCCACACAGACCTTAATAAACATAAGCAAACACGTTCTATTAACTGTAGTAGTTTTATTTCTTCAATCATCATCCATAATGTACATCATTTTTGATGTGCAACACCTTGTTTCTACACCCTACCTGACAACAAATACGTATCGTAGTTATATAAATTTGACTGATTTCCATCTTCTATAAATAGTTTGGCATTTCTACAGCAGTGAGCCGTGAGAGCTCCTGCCTACACTGCCACCTGCTTTGTGTGTCCTAGTGTATTGTGAGCCTTCATATGAAAATAAAAGTTTTGTGCAAATCAGTGAAACTAGTAGAAGTTATTTAGTGTGATATGATAATATGATACAAACAGTTTGCCTGTCTAAGAATGGACAATGGTAAGTGTGTAATATAGTTAACATTGAAGTGCTTCAAATCAAAATATTCTAATACATTTGATGTCTCTACCACATTTAAGATGTTCCTATTTCTTGATATCACTTTCTCTGTTTCCTTCTCAACTAATCACCTCTAGCTCTTTAAATACACTTAAAAAGTATAATAATAATAATAAGAAGAATAAGAATAATAAGAACAAAAAAAAGGTTTGATTACACTCACCATAGTGTGGGATAATGGCCCAGGCCATGGCAGAAGCATAGATTCCTCCGATCATCCAGAACATACAGAGCCAACTCAGATGTTCCCCTCGTTTTTCTCGAGCCAATACTTCCGCAAAGAAGGAGAACACTATAGGCACGGCTCCTCCGATCCTACAAATGAACCGCATTTTTAATATTGAATCTCTGCAACAATGTTGTCTTACTAACATATGCACAGCAAACAAGTATTGAGCATTAAAGGCATGTAGACTAAACAAGTGGAAGAGGTTTTGCTTTACTGAAAGTGAAACAGACATAAGGGTTAATTTCAAACATTTCCTCTTCATTATGGACATAACATGTAGAGCAGTTCAACTGTTTTTAGGATTAAATCAGAATATAGGATTATGTAAAAAACAAAATGTAACAGAGTAGCCTTTTACTGAGGATATTTGGGATTATATTTATTCTTTGAGGATATATATACACACACACACACACACACACACATATATATATATATATATATATATATATATATATATATATATATATATATATATATATATATATATATATATATATATATATATATATATATATATATATATATAAAACATTTGTGCCTTGAATTTGACACTGGCTGTCTGAGTGACTAAAATATACAGTAAGAATATTCATATTGTCTTCTTAGGTAGAAGAGTTTTGTAGTTTTTTTCTATATCAGACAATAGGCAAATGGTAATTACATCATCTCTTACCAATTGTCTGAAGAAACAACAAAACTATAGTGATGTAAAAATGCTTGTTACATGTAAAACTTGTAAATGTGCGCAATCGTTTCTGTATCAGGACCGTGTTATGACCTTATTATGACTCTGATTTTAACATGAGCTCTAAGCACGACAGGCCACAGGTCAAGCATTTATAACTGATGAAGGGAGCACCATCACTGCAGCACCACAGTACTTTTATAACCCTGTCTTTACAACCCCAGGTTGGCTCACCCGAATCCAGACACCATGCGGCAGAAGAGGAACATGTTGTATCCCTGGACAAAGGAAGACAAGAAGGCAAAGAAGCCATTGACAGACAAAGATATGAGGAGGATCTGTCTGCGGCCCGCTTTGTCTGACAGGCCTCCCCAGAAGAATGCACCCACCATCATTCCCAAATACACTATGCTACCTGCAGAGGACACAGCACACAACACAGGGAGAAAATAATTAGTATAGAAGCAGGAAGGAATACGACGATAAAACCATGCATTCATTTTTAGGTCTGCCTACATCTCAACCACTCATTCTGTTTGCTCTCAAAACAGTGATCTTTTTGTACCCTTTGCTTCTCATGGAAAGTCAAAGCACTTTCTCTTAAAATGAAGCAAAGACAAAAAGGTGGTGAGAAGAGCTAGGGGTTTGTCAGGTCAGTAAATAATCCCTGCTGTTCTGTAGTGCTAATAAAAATGCTAATGCGGGCTTTGGAGATGGGACCATTTGACATGGGAAAGAAAAGGAGACTTTCTCTTTTATGGCAGTGCTTGTGACGATGGGCTGATAAGCTAGAGGAGGAGGTGGGCCTTATCAAGCTACACAGACATGACACTTAGACCTATAGCCATTTATAATTGTAACAGCCATAGATATCTGCACACTAGGCCGCCAAAGCCGTAAGATAACTAGAATCACGTTAAATATCTAAAGGGGTGAAGAGCTGGAACAGTGAGTGAATGTAGCTGTTGACATAATATTATCTAAGAATGATATTTCGGCCCTGCAAATGTACATGAGTGGGGGGTGCAATGGTCAACTGGAGCATAACTGAAGTCATTATAGTCAAGCTATACATTTGGCTGGGACGGGATGTCCTTGACTACACACCTTTACACAACTCTACAAAGACATATGATCTGGAACCGTATCCTGGTCTATGGTTTCAGATGGGTGTGAGTGATGAGTGGATTAGTTCTTCTAAGACACACTTAGTCCTTTTGTATCAAAAACAAACATGGCAATTTACGAGATACAAAAGAGGGGAGAAAAAAAATCATTACTTCCATATCACACACTGATACATAAAACGTATCGGCAAACAAATACTGTTAGCAGGCTTAGTTATTAATCTAGTTACTAGTTCACCAAAATCCTAGTTTGTAATTACATCTTGGGTACTAAAATAGAGGTTCTACATTTTGCATTTCTTGCTCATGCTTTTCCTGAAAATCATATTATGAACGGCCGTAATTGGAATGTCTCAAAATTGGACAATTGTCTGATCTGAGACCCTTCTGCATTCGAACAGAAAGTAGAGACCAGCTCAATATGTAAACACATAAAAGGCAAGTATACTTAAATATATGAACGAATTAATTAATTCTGTTAATAGGTGTGTTCTGGTTATCACTTGGGAACATTTCACGTAAATAATGTTTTGTTTAGTCTTTTCTGCACCAGCAGAAACATCACCAAAGACAGGTCTGCATGAAAGAAAGTTAAAAATATACGTGATGTGAACCGCTGGCGGCTTCATGCAAGAGCTGCAGAGTTCTGAGAGAGGCTCCCAGAGGAGGGTCTGTGATAGACAGGTGTGCTAGACGGAGTGTGAGTAGAAACAGGGATGTACAAGTGAGCGGGGGAGGTTTAATTGTTACTTTTATTAAAATCCCAATGATAATCTGCAGTGGAAAGTCTATAAACAGGGGAATTGTACTCCATTAAGCATGTGGAGGTAAGAGAAGGGGGAGAGCACTGGTCCTATTTCAAGAGGGAGGGACAAAGCCAGTCTACCATGCCTAAACTGCAGAGGAACACAATACTGCAGAGATTAGCTCCATGTTTTCAGACCACTGAGCACTGAAGCCTATATAAAGCCTATGAGAGGAGAATTACATCAGTAATTCACTAACAGAGAAGCCCATGAAAGGAAAAGTGTTTGCTAGAAATGTAAACTGCATCAGTTGTATTTTAGAAAGCAAGATGTAATTACAAAATTATGGAGGACCCTGAGAGCCACCTTAAATGGAGCAAAGCTTTAATTAAACTAATCTTTAAAAGTTGATTTAATATGTAACTTAACAAAAGCAACTTTTAAAACATGTGGTAAACCTTTTGACCATTTTTTTTTCTTTAAGAACATTTAATAAATAATTCAACAAATAATTTTAGTAACATAGTTTTTTACAGATAGATTTAGCAAAAATAATTACTTATGCATTGGCAAATCCTTTTAGGAAAACCTTTTGCAAACTGTGTTAACGTCTTAGATTAGCTTTTCTGTGGCTCTCCTGGTTAGAACAACTTGTAAACCAATCAGAGAGCTCTTTACTAGTTCACTTTATTATTTACTTGACAAACTAATCACAGAGGGTATGGAGCTCACAAGTCCGTCCTGCCCACCTGTAAGTCACGGTTCCGGAAGTAAATTTCTCATTAATTTTTGCCATAGGAATTGAGAAAAATTCAAATATTACGAGTTTAACATCATGACTGAGGCTAACCAGCTATGTGTCCCACATAAAACTTAAAATTCGGCATGTTTTAATAACTTAGTAGTTTACAAAGTTTCAGAAACAGATTCTAAATAAAATGATAGGTCTTATGCTCATTACTCACTACATAACTGATTAGCTTTGAGCAAGCTTTATTTTATATTTTATTTATTGTTTTCTGAATCCCTATGAGAAAAAATAATACAAAATTTAGGGGTGGGCAGTCAGTGGTGAGCTCCATTCAGGGAAGGTAAAACAAATTACAAAAGATATTCCTAAAAAGGTTTTGTGAATGAATAAATTATGTTTTTACAGTTACATTTAACAAATACTCTTTTAATAAAACCTTTTGTTAATCAATTTATTAAATACATACTCTTTATTTTGTTAATTTATATATTACGTATACTTTTAAAACTCTTTTAATAAAAGCTTTATTTCATTTAATGTGGCTCTCAGGGTCCTCCATATATTATATTTGGTGAACTAATAACTCAGTTTTTCTTTACGCAACACCAGTCACATTTTAGGTATCAGTGTGTCATGGGAGAAATGATGACTCATTGTTTCTATTCTGTGCCGACTTCTCCCACAGTCATGACTGTTGAAAGTGGGTTAAGTCATAACATACTGTCTCCTGTCCAGGCAGAATGGTTTTCTCTTAATGATGGAGAGAGAGAGAGAGACAGAGACAGAGAGAGACGGAGAGAGATCTTTACCGAGAAGAACATACCTCCCACTTCTGTTTCCCAATATGTGGTGTCATAACATCCAATGCTCATATTAGACAAAACAGATTTTTGCTTTCATAGCAAACCATGATTCAAACTATGCTAGTGTCTATTTCCTCTTAAATGAAAGTTACCTATTTTCATTCCTAGCTGTTATGTATCTATTTATGAGCAGATCATACCACGGATCTGCAAAGTGAATGAATGAATGAGAGGTCACAAGAGCAGATTCTTACCTAGCCATCCTGCCCCTGAGTTAGGCACGCACATGTCTGTCTCTGCGCTGGGGAGGACAAAGCCCACCACAAACACTTCTACTCCATCAGACATGAGTGCCAGGCCCAGGACAAAGTACAGCTGCCACTGGAAGCGTCCGTGTCCACACTCCTGCAGGATGAGCTCATACTGCTGGGCCAGCTCCTCCTCGTCGGCCTGCCTCTCATTTTCCAGATCCTTACGGCTTTTGAGGCTGTCAGAGACAGGCTGCAGGGCCACATGTCCATCCGAGGGTTTCCCATCGCTGTAGCCAGGTACACCCTGATACTCTCCTTCGTAGATTTCATCCTCGTCATCATGGCCCTCAGTGGCATCACTGGACGCCCCATCGTCATTGTCTACATTCCTGCCATAATGCCCATCTTGCTGCTGGTAATTGTAGTCCTCTTCGTCATTGTCGTTGTTGAAACGGTTGTAGCTGCGCTGAGAGGAGTATTCATCTGAGGCTCGGTCTACAGCCTTGTTTAAATTTTTGGCTGCTTGCCTTTTGGCTTCTTTGGCAATGTCCTTGGCACCTTTGACCAAGGAAGTCCTGTTTTCATCCATATTAGTACAATTGTTTATTATTTAAACTATAAAACAAATCCTTTGAGGACTGGATGAACTCTATTTGAGAGCTTAATTTTAAAGTTTGAAAAGCAAAATCCACTTTTCTATGGGATACACAGTGCCATTACATAGGAGTCTAAAATAAGGCGTATTGATCTTCACAGGAGTGTTGTTCTATCAGTGCTGTGCAGAAGACAGCGTCAATCTGTGAAAAAGAAGAAAACCAAGATTAACATTTCTAAAAGCTGTCACTCAAATGGTGTAGAACTACTATACTTTCAAAGCATAAGATATGACCGTACTACACCTGAGCACATATAAAGACAGAACAAGTCTATGTTTATCACAAAGTCCGTTCAAAAGTGTGTCTGAGTAAAAGTCTCAAATATGAACTCAGTAATGAGTAGCACCATTGTTATTGTTGATCACTTCATGCCTGATGCAAGTGTTTCCAGGAGGTGACAGGGAAGATTACTCCAAGTAGTGAAGACGACCTCATGAAGGTCATCTACTGCCTGGAACTGTTGTCCATTTTTGTAAACTTCCCTTGCCATCCATCCCCAAAGGTCCTCATTTGGATTTAAATCAGGAACACACAGGATGGTCCAAAAGAGGGATGTTAGTCTCATGGACGAAGGCCTCAGTCATGAGTGATGCTCTCTGCAAAATCTGCACAGAGCCAGAGGCCATTTGACGCCCTGCACCACCTGGAGCTCCATTGTCCCACTGAAGATCCCACTGCTCGTGTCATTATTTTTGGTCTTCCACTTAACTTTGTTGTTCCATAAGAAATTCCAAATGAATGTCTTACTGCGTCCCACCTCAGCAGCGCTGATGCACTGTGAGAGGCCCTTATGCAGCTCAACAACCTGACCACGTTCAAAAAGATAACGTATTTTTGCCTTTGCCATCAGCACGTCATGACAGTGTGAACACCTGACAGAAAATTACACTGAATCTGCATTTTTGCACAGATTTGGGCTTTTAAAGGCATGTGGTAAAACTTTTGATCAGCTGCAGAACAGCCTGTTTCACTGTTTCAGTTTAATTTAACCCTAACCCTAACCCTGTTTACGCAATTTCTTACCTTGTTAAGACCCAACCATGCAAAATGTGACTTTTGCCATTTATTCAACTGGTCTTAAACTTTTGATTGGGACTGTATGTGCATTCTCCAGTGTGCTTTAAGCTTTTGTCTTAAAGTGTTGGTGGTTTGAAATTGTTTTTTTTTTTCATCCAGAAAATATTTTTTTTAGCTTTTTTTTTAGTAAAAGGGAAATGTTTTTATAACACATGTGTGCCAAAGTATGTATGGTTACATACAGCAGTTAAGGTTAGTTCCACTGCATTACTTTTATCATTGTTTTCACACATGTATCTACGATTAATGTACACTTTATTGTACCTGCAGGGAAATCTGTCCTCTTTCTTTTCTTGTTCATTAGCTCTATTTAACCAGAGGCTTTTTTTTGTTGACCCCAAGTTTGGAACGTTGATAAAAAGGTGTTGCTGCACTTGCCATGATGTTTTTGCATAAATAAAACGCATAAAAAATAATCTGGAATCTTGGTCCCATCATGTTGAGGCACTGTTTCAGCTCTGTGGCATCACCACAGAACGACACAAAGTATTATCACATTATTGCGTCAGGTTGTTCTGGCCAAGTGTTCGTTTGGACACATGAAGCTGCAGTTCCTCTTCCTGCTAAAGTCAAGGTACACTGAAACTGCAGAGGTTTTTGGCCATGGTGAACTTCTATTCGTTTTATTCCACCGACTGATGTTTCTGTGTGTATGTGTTCTGGATAGGGTATGATTTTTTAGAAAAGAGTGAATGATTGGGTGGAACTGAATGATGATTTTTATGCTTCTGAGGGGACTGGATGTGAATTATGTTATAGTTTGTTTATGTTTTTTTTTTTTTTTTTTTTTAAATAATGATGGGCCGCTGGTCTTTGTAATACCATTTTCCTTGAAGGATTGATTTTATGATCTTAAACATGAGCCTGTCCAGGGATGACAGGTGGAAATGACCCCCTCAGCAAAGTATTTTAGGGGAAGAAGGATAGCCAAAAGATAGAGTGGACCCTAAAGAGGATGCAAGCTTTTGAATAATACTGCCTTGTTGGCCCATCCCGACCCCGTGGAGCCCCTCGCCCCGACTAGACGTGTATAGAGTAGATTACGCAGTTTAAGAGCAGTTTTTGTGCCTGGCAACCACATGCCTTTTTCAGGACTCAGAAAGAAAGAACAGTTTGACAGAGAACTCCTTGCATTGTTTCTCGCTACCTGCCATTTCCTTCCATTACACTGTAAAAGTAGCACACTGTAACTAAATCAGACTGCCAAGTGCTGTTATTCAAACTAATTTTATCAATCCCAAAACCAGAAGGAAGAGCTTCATGCGTCGTTATACAGCACTTTGTAATGAGAGCAGATTGGCTACAGCAGACCACCCTACCTCGCTTTCCTGTTTAAGTTCTAAAATGTGAATGTGAATACTTGCGATGTGCCAAAGAGGTGTGAGCTTGGAACAAGTTAGAGTCACATCAGCCTAAATACCTACTTCCTCCTTTTTTGGTTTGAAAATCTTCCCCTCAGTCATGATTTTGAAAAGTACTGTCTTCAATATTATGAACAGAGACTGAATAGTGCAACACAAATCGATGAGTTAGACATGTATTAGTAATAGGACCCAGTGAATCAACCAGCGACTTATTGACCCAGGTACATGCACTCCACCCTGAGACAAAACATGCTAATACTGTTTAAGTTCACAGGGAGGAGGCATAACTTCAGAAGGGCCTCCTCATGAATCCTCATAATCATACATGGGGGACCTGGACAGATCCTCATAGTGATGTAGAAAAAGTCATTAAGAGTTGTGTTCTGTTTTTGTAGTTTTAGTGTGTGCTAGGGTTAGCCATTCATGAACAGATTGCCTCAGCATCAACATGTTTCTGCGGGCCTGTTGGTTGTAACAATTTGATTTAGAAGAAAGTAATTTTTGTGGGTAATTGTGGTGAGTTGACTACTAAATATAAAGTTACAATTTAACGTGATATATTGGTGCAGTAAAAATCCAATGTAGCACTTCAGAGATGGACTTTTTATTGGTCACAATGAAACCAGGCTGTGTGATGCCTCTGGGCTGAGATGCCATGCAGTTAGTTTTCATTCAATAGAATGAAGGCCTCAGGAACATTTAGGCTTCAGCCTGGTGGTCTGTAGAGCACATATCAGATTGTTATCTTGGCCGAAATTATGGTATGGAAGAACGGATAAGCTTGACTTGACTTGTCGACTAAAGACCGATTAGTCGACCAATCGGCCGATAGGGTCTATATTATTTATCGGTCAATAAAGTGTGGGAAAAACATATCAAAACTATACGTATCTCCAAATATCTCACCAAATCTGCACTGCAACTGCACAAAACTATTTATACAGAAATCAAATAATTTGTCGGCTAACAAAAATGTTGGTCGACTAAAACACCATCGACCTATAAATCGGCTAAACGACTAAAGGATTATAGCCCTATAGTGTCACAAAGGTTTGCAGCTTCAGTGTAATCTCTGAAACTCACCGAGTGCCCTCAGCACTGACTATGGAAAAGAAGCATCAATCACTGGACCGACTTTGACGCAAGTCTTGTCCCGTTGACTAATTAGATGTCATGCAGCACGACGAGAATCAATCGACTGTTTGGGGACGGATGGCTTTTTGTGCGGCACTGGCTCCTGTAATTTCTTTTCAAGCCAGTGAAGCTTAACGTTGCTCACGTAAATCTATGGAGCCAGAATCCACGTGTGCACACTCACAAGGGAAACCCTGGACCTAAAGCCAGATGTTGTCTTGGAACGATCACTGAGCTGGGACAGTCAACTGAAAAGTATTGCTGATTGAGGTTAAATGAATGAATGAATTTATTTAGTACTGTTTATTTGACCAGGTAAAACCCATCGAGATTGAAACCTCTTTTTCAAGGGTGCTCTGAGCTACAGTGTGAAACTTGCAGCACACATCCATAAAAACATAGTACACATTTAAACAATGGTGATAATTAAAAAATGATGGGAATGATTACATCTCTTTGATTTCTTCTAGGTAGGGGTGGACAATATATTCAATTTTAGATAATATCGTGAATGTGAAATGTGAAAGTAGATATTCACTTTTTTATCGAGCATATTGTTTATGTGATATAAAATGAGCTCATAAAAATAAAAATGAAAAAAGTAATGTTGTAAACTTTCAAATAAGAGTGTATTGTGATATTTCTGAACTTTTGTGATTCGTTTTCTGGCAGTTAAACCTCATTAAGTTTAAAGACATGTTGCAACACATTTTTGTTGGACTGACGCAATATCGTCTGAATATCATTACTGACATACTCCAATAAATATTGAGATATTAAATTTCGTCAATATCGCCCACCTTTACATCTATAATCTGTATGACATAAATGACTGAAAACACATGACACAAACACCAGCTGAACGTCAAAAGAAATCTAGTTAAGCAAAATCTCTCCACCACGTCACAATTAACGATAACTTTATTAAAAGGCGAAATAGAGCAGCACGTGCATATCACAATCGCTCACATTATTTTACATTCAGCGAAATTCAAATCTTTGATTAGGCTTTTAAGGCAGACCGCAGGCTATCATTCAGCTGGGTCGAGGGTTTTCTAACATTTGGAAAGTTGTCTAACTTTTGTGTCAATTACACGCTTTCTGCAACAAATGCGCCCAAATGAGCTGCACTTAAGGCATCACAGTACAGTCCTCATCATCTAACTCCATTTTGCATTTTAAATGATGCCGCCTACGGGCGCTATGTTGATTGCATCTATAATAGATGCAGAGATATATTTTGGAAAAGAACACAAAGTAGCCTCAGTGACTTGCCTTGTACAGCGGAGACGCATCTTCCGGAGCAGTGTGCGTCCAAACCCCTCTTTTACTCAGAGAGAGAAAGGCATCCGCATCTTTTGCGATGCTCCGATGCAGCGCTGGCTCTGCTGCAGTCCTTGGGAGAGACGAGTCTGAGGAGGGAGGTGGTGATAATGGGTAGGGGGGAAGGGGTGCAGCCGGACTCAAGGCAGATTGAAAAGGAATCGACGGAAGCCTGCCTTCTCGTAATAGTGAGTATTTCGTGTTGTGAACTGTTGTAAAAATGCGTAGTGGTGAAAGCCTGGTCCACAGCCCACGTACAAAGAAATGCGCTGAACAAAGAAAAGCCTAGCGTAGAAGTTTCAGTGATGCAGGAGCGGTGCTGGATCTGTCGCTCCTAATGTGTAAAGGATATGAGGCTGCAAAGAGCCTAACTTAATTTGAAAGACTATTCATCCACCACGATCATGACTGAACTTATTTAAACATATTATAACCCCTCATGAAGAACATAATGGAATCGTGTTTTGTTTCATCCGTGTTTGAGTATCCTGCACATGCAAAGGCTATTGTTCATCAGAAATTGCTCTGTTCCACCAGCTGATGTCATGAGGCGATAATCTCCAAAAACTACCTCTCCTGGTTTGTAAAGTTTGAAAGATTGTATTATAGCCTTATTATTTCAACATTTATTTGTTGGTCTAATCAGGAATGGTTGATGGTAAATTGTAAATAATCTGAACTCTTTATTTTTATTTATTTATATGTTGTTACGTTGTTTTTTTTCTCCCCAAAACAGTGTCCGGTTAACTACCTTTGAAACCTGTACCATATATTTTTTTCAGTATCGAGAACTAGACATTTCTATGGTTATATCCTGTATACCATCAGAATTTACAGAATGTATTATTCATTCTGAGTACTCTTAAGAAAGCCATTTGACCTAAAGCTCAGCACAGACAGATGCCTTGGAAACATGTAGGGGCTAGAGCAAGGTTAATTACATCTTTTAAAGCAGACGGAGAGCCACTTGAGACAAGCAAATATGTTCAAGTAAGCAACTGCATTGCTTAGAGAAATGTTACAACAAAAGTGTTTTTGTTTTGTTTTGATTTTTCCCTCAAACAGCTCATAAGCTTTATATCTGGGAACAAAAGACTGTATAATGCAGCTGTCACATTTGCAATGCAATGGAGGATCAAATACACAACCTTTTATTGAAGCCTAATCTTTTTTTTCTCTAACCTGGCAAATTTTATGACAGCAGTTTGAATTGCTTTGACCTCTTTGATCTTTTCTGCGCCATGGCTTCAAACTCCTGAGAAGGCAAATAACTCTGGAGTTAAACCACAAGGAAATGCCACAGTTGGATTTATTTGGTTCCACTATGAAACACACAGCTATAGACCCCACATGTAAACTCCACACATAGAAAGTCCCCACATAGTCCTGTTATTAAGCCCTCTTGTTAGTGCATGACACATTAGACACATTTCACTAAAACGTAGAGCATGATTAGAACATGATTATACGTGAAGTTTAGCCGCCTCAGGTATTTGCATGTGTGGCCTAAATCATACAAATTCCATATCAAGACAACTTTGTTGCTCTTGCATCTGCTGCTGTCAAAGTGTGACAATATATGACTTCAAATGCCAATGGCCCTTTTCAGAAACCAGTCAGGATAACTATGAGAATACTAGTATCAGACCCTCAACCAACCAAACACTATTACCCTGTATCAAACGAGAAAGGAATCAACTAATGATTACGAGCTTTACATTTGTGTAGTGAATAATAAATGGTATAATGTCTAAGCAGTGTTGTGGGACAAAATGTCATGTCTCCACAACAGCAGACATTTTACCAAACAACAAATCATATTTAATTAACATTAAACTTACTGAAAGTCTGCCCATGGCCAATACTCAAGTAGACAATGTTTATAACACTGAATTTAATACATCAACATTTAAATCAAAAACATGTCTTCGAGTGATTGGCATGAATGTGCAAAGTATTCAATCAAAAACTGATTTTATTAGAGTGTGGGCAAAACAAGCCAATCCTGATATATCTGTATTCTCTGAAACATGGCTCACCTCCAAGATCTGGGATGCTAACATTTCTTTGGACAATTATAATATATTTCGTTGTGATAGACCCAGCAAAGGAGGTGGAGTAGCAGTGTTTATAAAATCTTGCTTTACTGCATATGTGAACTGTCAAATTTTTTTAAATATATAGCCTTTAATGTGGGCTTGTGTAAAAATAAAACTGGAAAAATAACCATTCCAAGTACCCCCTGGTAATTGTTCACATACCCCTGAGGGTCCCCTTACCCCTGGTTGGGAAACACTTAGCTAGAGGACTTCTTTACCTTCCTTTCCACTTTTGAGAATTCAGAATTACTTGTTGGTGATATGAATATCGATTGGTTGTCTAACACTTCTGATAGTCTAAAAAACTATTGTAATGAGTTTAATCGCACACAAATTATTACTGCTCCCACCCGACCTGATCCTGAAGACCCACTTAAAGCAACACTACTGGACATTATCTTAAGCAACACACCTCAGAACTACCAATGTAGTGGTGTCTTTCCTCTTGAATTCAGTGTGTACTGTCCTATTAGGTGTGTTTGGAACACAAAATTAACTGAATTCAAATCAAGTATAACTCTTAAAAGGGTCATAAAAGCACTTTAATGAACAAGCATTCCTGTCTGATCTGTACTATAGTGACATTAGTTTTACAGCTATTAATCCAGAATCCAACACATCTTTAGACTTTTTCATTAAAACATTTAATGACAACCCTACTGATAAACATTCCCGTCTTAAAAGAGTCAGGGTCAATAATAAGAATAATCCCTGGTGTTGTCCAGACACATTAGCATTAGCACAGAAGCCAAGACAACCAAATCAGCAGCAGATTGGCAGCAGTTTTGTCATAAATGCAACAAATATTTTTCTACAATTCATAAAGGCAAAGCATCTTACTACGTCAATACTTTCACTGAATCTCGGGGAATTTCTTCAAAATTTTGGAAAACAGTTAAATCCTTATCACAAAATTTGACCCTCATTACCAAATGATATTATTAAAGATTAAATTAATCTGACAAAGAAAACAGATATCTGTGATGCATTTAACCAGCACTTTGTTAACTCTGGAGATACTTTTAATGATGCTGCTCTGCCTATTGTTGCTGCCTCAGTACTTGAGGACAGAGCAGACGAGCAGACATTTCCCCTCTCACAGTATCAAATCACTAGATCCAAGAAAGTCCACTGGAGCCAACACCCTCAAACCTATATTGGCTGCTTTTGTTATCAGCTCCACTAATAGCAAATTGTTTAACATGTCATAATCCACCATAATCCTCCACAAAATTACTTTTGTTCAGGAGGACAGAAAAATTATTTGAACAACTACCGCCCAATCTCAAAACTAATGTGTTTAGCTAAAATTTTGGAGAAATTTATAAGTAACCAGGTGCAAGCTTTTTTTTTAACCATTTATTCCATTTTAAATAGTTACCAGTCCGGGCCATAGTACAGCTGCTACCAAAGTTATAAATGATAGTGCCTTCACTTTGGACAATCATGAAGAATGTGCTGCTGTTTATCAAAGGCCTTTGATTCTGTAGATCATTGTATTCTGTTGGATCGATTGGATGTTATTGGGTTTGATACTAAAAAGATAAAAAAGTGGTTTGCAGATTACCTCGCAAATAGAGCTCAAGCTGTTTCTGTTGACGACTTTCAAATGGGCTTTTCTTAATTCAACAAAGGTGTTCTTCAAGGGTCTGTCCTTGGACCACTACTATTTATAATTTAATAAATTCAACTGGTCATAATCTAAAACATAGAAGCATACACTTGTATGCAGATGTATACAAGGTGTGAGTAGATATTTATACACTACAGCATCTTCTGCAGCACAAGTGATTCAAAAAAGTGGATTTCATTCCATCCATCTATTTTAAAATTGCTAATGAATTCAAATAAAACAAAATGCATGTTGTTCTCCAAAAGGCACTCTAGTATTCTACTCAAAAAATGTATATTCTTACGCTTGAGGGTAAATGATTGATAACAAACTTTCTTTTAACAAACACGTAAAGAGCTGACAAATAATCTTAAAGCCAGATTGTCATTCTTCTTTAGAAATAATTAGTACATTCATCTTAATTGTAGAAAACAGTTAATCCAAGCTACATTTCTCTCATTGTTGGATTATGGTGATATTATTTATATGCATTCCCCAGAAACAGTCTTAAAACCTCTTTTCACTCAGCATTAAGGTTCATTACAGGAGAAGAATACAGAACTCACTGCTGTCAGTTATATTCTAAAGTCAGATGGCAATCATTAGCTGTTTATTTATAAGGCGCTCATTGGTATTTTGCCCTAATATTTAACATGTATTCTGAACTTTCACCGAGTCAGATCACAGGACATGTGTAGTTTGGAGTCACACAGAATCAACACAGAACTGGGGAAAAGGCCAATCACTGGCCAGAGATTATCCAGCAGTGCTCTTGCTTTGCATGATTTTCTTCCCACATTATTAGTGTGATTGTGTTTTTTGTAATTGTTAACGTTGCTGATATTATTGATTGTTTTATAATTGTTTGTTTCTTTTGTGTATGTATTTCAACAGGGTACTCATGAAAAAGAGACTTTGTTTCATCGAGGTTTCCCCTATATAAATAAGTAAATAAATAAATAAAGGAGCACTAGTTTGCTGGTGGGGGGTATGAAACATTCTGTTCTCTTGGAGATGGAATAAAAAGAGCAATCTTCCTGTAGACAAGCAGCAAACCAAGTTTGGGCAATAAAACGCTTTTAAATGGATAAATAAAGATGGACGAGCTTATAACAGGCTGTGGAACTTTTCAAGCAAAGCACAAACAATTTTATCAGGTGACGGACCCTCAACTTAAACATTTTACTACAAATTGTGCCTAATTTTCTCCAGTTTGACCATTTTTAGGATGTTTATAATGTTACTTCTTAGTTGGACATGGGCAGCAATTGTGACACACGTAGAGGTTGTGATTCCCCAATGAGTCAGTGCCAAATTTACGTCAAAATGTGCATACCCAGTTTCGTACGCGCAAGCGCAGGAACATTGGTCTCTTAACAACATATGAGTGACCTCTTGCTAATATGCATCTTTTACTATTTAAACATGATTGATTACTCAAGGGGTGCACGGTGGCAGAGCGGCTAGAGCTTCTGCCTCTCAATAAGGAGATCGTGGGTTCGAATCCCAGACCACCCCAACATTGTAGTTTCGAATTCCGAACCACCCTAACATCACACGATCTCTCTGGGTGGAGTCTGCATGTCCTCCCCGTGTTACCGTGGGTTCTCTCCGGGTTCTCCGGCTTCCTCCCACCGTCCAAAGACATGACTGTGTAGGTTAATTGACAACTCTAAATTGTCCCTAGTGAATGAATGTGAGAGTGAATGGTTGTCTGTCCATGTCTCTGTCTCTCTGTGTCAGCCCTGCGACGAGTTGGCCACTGTCCAGGGTGTACCCCGCCTAAGGCCCAAAGTCACTGGGATAGGCACCAGTCACCCGCGACCCCTAACGGGAATAAGCGGTAGAAAATGAAAATGAAAAAAAATGAAAAGTACTCTCTACTTTCAGTCCAGTTAAAAAAATGTAGTGGAGCAAAAAATACAGATACTTGGTCTCAAATATAAGTAAAGTACCTTATCTCCCTGCCTATGATTCTGAGAAAGCCATCCATGCCATTATCACATCAATACTTGATTACTGTAACACGGTGTATGCTGGTTTGGATCAGTTTTCTCTTCACCGTCTTCAGGGGGTGGAAAATTCAGCTGCCTCATATCTGACATGGACCAGAACCAGCACATAACCCCTGTCTTAGCTGCTCTTCACTGGCTCCCAGTCCATTATAGAATTCATTTGATGGTTTTGATGATTGTGTTTAAATGTTTAAATGGCACTGCCCCATTGTACTTGTCTGAGCTGCTCCATCCTCATGCACCTGCCAGAGCCTGAGGTCTGCACCTGCCAGAGCCTGAGGTCTGCACCTGCCAGAGCCTGAGGTCTGCACCTGCAGAGCCCTGAGGTCTGCACCTGCAGAGCCCTGAGGTCTCCACCTGCCAGAGCCCTGAGGTCTGCACCTGCCAGAGCCCTGAGGTCTGCACCTGCCAGAGCCTGAGGTCTGCACCTGCCAGAGCCTGAGGTCTGCACCTGCAGAGCCTGAGGTCTGCACCTGCAGAGCCCCGAAGTCTGCACCTGCCAGAGCCCTGAGGTCTGCACCTGCCAGAGCCCTGAGGTCTGCACCTGCAGAGCCCTGAGGTCTGCACCTGCCAGAGCCCTGAGGTCTGCACCTGCCAGAGCCTGAGGTCTGCACCTGCAGAGCCCTGAGGTCTGCACCTGCAGAGCCCTGAGGTCTGCACCTGCCAGAGCCTGAGGTCTGCACCTGCAGAGCCCTGAGGTCTGCACCTGCAGAGCCCTGAGGTCTGCTGACCAGCTGCTGCTGGAAGTGCCTTGCTCCAGGGTTGTGAGCAGAGGGGACAGACCATTCTCAGTTGCAGCTCCAAAACTGTGGAATAATCTCCCTCTCCACATTAGAGCTACACAAAAGCATTTCAAAACATTACATAAATTTTACTTTTTTACACTAGCATTTAACACGTTTATATTTATGTTTCTGAAACTGTGTCTGTGAAACACTTTGGTCAACCTTGATTGTTTTTAAAATGTGCTATATAAATGAATATGATTGATGGATTGATTATGTATTTATTATGGGTGTTTTTATACTAAATTACCTTGAAAAACATGCTTGAATGAGTGGAGAATTTTGTTTTTTCCAAGTTAAAGTTCATATGTTGAAAGAGCAAACAGACTTATAGATGTTTGAGACACGTGTTTCAGTCCAAACTCCTAAATATGTACACAAAATAGAACCAGTGATTAGAGGTACATTTTGGCCGCACAGATTTTTGCCTATTTGAATTAAACTGTGCCTATATTAATTAAATAGTGGAAAGTTGTTGGACATGGAGGTATGAACACTCATGGAGAGCTGCAATCACAGAATATGTTCTTGTTAATTCTTTATGTTATGTAAATCTCTTTTTTTCTCTTTTTGTTTTGTGGCATCAATGAAAAAGTGGGACAAACATAAATGGAATGAGAGACAGCTGCCTGGTTGGTGTTTTTGCAGGCGTCCCATTCTTTTTTTTTTTTTGGTAGAAAAGAAATAAACATAAAAAAACAAACAACAAATAGAACAAGACTATAGAGCACAGGAAGTAAAGTCAAATTCAAAAATAGCAAGAAACATTTAAAACATATATTTAGTCCAAATTTAGGGTCCCATTTTCATTCCATAAGTCATCCAAATTTGTCAGTTTTAAAATTAAGTTTGTATGTGATTTTTTTTCTTCTTCTTCTTCTTCAGTTTATGTATGTCAGTCCAGTCCATAATTGTTGGTGCAGTTTGTGTCATCCATCTTCTTCTTGAGGTCCAAATACACAGCTCTGAAATCGTCAAAAACAGCCTGGAGTGTTTTGTCGATTGCAGTCCAACATTTCTGAGACAGTCCCAAATGTTAATTTCCTTTTTTGGGCATAATTATGTTTTCCTGAAATATTGTTTTCATCAGTCTTTACAATTCATATTAACGTAATGTATGGATTCCAATAAAGTAAGTCACGTTTGCACTGTTTAAATGCACAAAAGCTGGAACATCCAAGGGTTTAGTATTGTAAAGGCTTGGTATAGTTTTTATTGTAGTTCTGAAATACAACTCAAACCCTTCTGAACTTTCCCTTTTTTCTGTTTTCACACTATGCAGGAGTTGGACACAAGGCAGAGGGATGCAGCATCGCACTCCATAATTTGTCACTCTGCATTAGGACATGATGTAATAGATGGATTCTGACAGTGATGTTAATTGCTTTTCCTCATCTTGTCAGATAACCTAGATGATGCATAAAGGGGAATGTACAGGTAGGAGAGGTATGTATATAAGCAATTCATTTATACTTCTTTTCTGCTGGTTCTTTACTTTGTCACTTCACAGCACACTCTGATCCAAGGTGTAGTACACAAATGAGCTTGGTCTTATCACACCACATAAGTAAGCGCTAATAATCAAATAGTAAAAGTGCCTTATGTGGAAAGTTGAGTAAGCTATAACTCTGGTCAAAAAACTGCTTTTACCGTCTTAAGGTGAAATGTTAAAAGGTATAGTTTTCTTTACAAAGTATAATATCCTGCTCAATACAAGTCCTTTCAATGGACAACAATCAACAATTGCTTGAGTTCATGTGACAGATTCCTGATAGGCAGACCTTTACAGAAAAATTAACTGTAAACCAGGTCAAAATACAAGCATTTTGGAAGTTGAAAGACAAATTCTATATTCTGCCTGCCTTTCGGTTCAATTATAATGTTGATGATGAATTTTTATCAAAGCTGCTAATGTTTGTGGTCAAAATGTCTTCACTACAACAGCATTCATTACATTTTTGCAATAGCATTGTCATTTTTCTTAATTAACCTGACTTGCAGCTCTGGACCCATGGACACAAACAGGGAAATCTTACAGCAAAGAGTCATGCTGAGTTTGTTATCTGAACTGTCCTATGTGTCCATGATTATGACAGACTAAACAACAGGCGAATACTGAACTGGGCTGACTTTTTAGCTGCCTGCAATAAAAAGGACTATTGAAAACTTTAGGGTGTATGGAAATGAAGAATATGGGATTATATAAATCTATCTGAAATGTAAATGTTATTGTAAAGTTCAAGTATAACAAAGACAATAAGCGGACAGTAAAACCAGCCAAAATGTGGAGAAATCATTGCAGTTCATTGTTTGAAAATTTAAACTGCAGATTCAACTTTAGCATTTTTAAAGATGTTTTATTCTTAGATATTCTTGATATTCTAATATTGACTATTTGAGTTTTTGCATTTAAATAATCCACTGTCACACTGTTGTGAGTATAGAGGGTTTTATTTACCAGGAGCTGAAGTCAAGAGAGAATAAGCCTCTTGTTGGTAAGAGAGAATAACTTTTCCAATATATAAAAAGAGGGAATTTATGCTTACAAACCAGGGGTGTAGCACTGGGAACCAAGGCCTTACTGACAAATGAGCTATTCTGCTCTGGCAGAGATGGGTTGTAGTTACATTTATGCTTACGTTTACTTTTCTAACCTTTTAAAGAAATTGCTCTTCCCTGAGTGGTTTTCGGACACCATACTTTTACTGGTTCCTCTTTCCACTGAGAGTAAGTCTACAAGTGACAAAAGCTGTTGACAATATTGAAGGATTTGAAGATTGATTTTCTTCCACTGCTCCTTCTAATATGATTTACTTTACTTGTTGTGGTCAATTTTTTTTTGAAAATATTAATTTCTTTTTCATTATTTCACCATTTTCCCAAATATTTGTTTTTCACTCATTTACCACATTTACTTTAAATTTATATTTTTGTAAAATAATATACATTTTTACAAAATATATCTATCCCTATAAATATATAGGGATAGATATATTTTTTGATAGAATATAAAGCAATGTCTGAATCTATTTAATGTGATGTAATAATTAATATGATATTAAATTAATATAATAATAATAATAAAGTTATTGAGTATCAATACTAGACCTCCTGAGTAACAGGAGTGCTGTTATACGGGGTTCACAGGCTCTTGGCTCGTGAGACTACGTGTTACACAGGTTAAATATTATTGAATATAGTCAAGCTAAATGTTACACTGCCGCCTAGTGGTGATATTAAGTGTCACGTTCACCTCACCACCCTGAATTCTAGCATTTCAGAATTACATTTGTGAGATATAGTTTCATAGCTCCGTGTGCTAAAGTTGTGACCCACAAATTACCCGTCTGTTAAAAAAAAAACACAAACTCACACATCAAAAAAGGAAATTACACATGCCTTTCATGTAAACAGCATTTGACAAAACCACGTGAGAATGAATAAATCCAGTGGCGTTGTAGTGCTGCATGACTCACACGTATATACAGTATATACTCACGCTCCATCAGGTGCAGACGAGGATTAAAGCCACAGTCTATGTTTAGAGATACTTGCATCCAACACGGCCTACTTTTGAACAGACGTCCCAAAGAAACAAACCAATCAATATAAATGTTTTGAAAAGTATCATTTCAATACAGATTGAAAAACCTTCTACTAGAAGGAGACAATGCCAATAAAATGGCACGATTATTTTAAACAGAGTCGGTATTAAATCTGTCAGTGAAATGTGCAGTATAATGTTTAATCATCTTCTATGGGCCCACATTTATCGACAGACCATATTGAATAGTTGGACTTTGAACTTTGTGCTGAAATTTCCTTATCATACCAAGGAAGGATCTGTATATTTCCAGACGCATCGCACAGCTCATGGTTGGTCTATTTTGAGGACGAAACTATAAACAGAAGGAGGAGCCCGGGGTCGGTTCAGGAGCGGATTATGTGACGTGAGCCAAAGCCAGCGCCCTGCGTAGTGCGCGCTCGCTCTCCTCCTCCCACTGCTGCTGAACATGGCGTAATCCGTAAATTATCAGACGAGGAGAAATTTACAGGAAACGCTAAGTGTGTCATTCGGCTGTAAACAGACACGGGACTCGGAGCTGAAGTCACACAGGCGCAGATCGTTTCGCCGAGTATGATTCTTCTCGTTTCTATCGCGCGGCTTCATCGTTGAGGAGCGGTGTGTGGCTGTGGGGCGCTGGGCAGTGTTGACAGTGGATTTTACTCCCTGGCTCTGTCTGCTTGAACACAAAATGAGCACAACAGCTTTGGCTAATCAACGGTAAGGTAATATTGTGACTACGGCCTCTTACTCTACGCACTAGGCGTTTCTGCGCGCTACGTTGAATCCTTGAACTGTTGCTCAATCTGCATGTATTTCAGGTGATTCAACTGCCAGCTCTACGACCACGTCAGTGCCACCACTTCAGTCATCTGTTTTAAAGCACTGCTCGTTGAGAAGATGTCAGATAATCAAAGCTGGAACTCATCCGGGTCAGAGGAAGACTTGGAGCCCCGAGAGGAGCAGCTGGGGGGGCATTCAGCAGCTATTGGAGAGTTTAGTGGTGTCCTCAGTAAGGTAAGATCTATGTTCACTGTAATGA
Organism: Rhinogobius similis; assembly: GCA_019453435.1. Lineage (NCBI taxonomy): Eukaryota > Metazoa > Chordata > Actinopteri > Gobiiformes > Gobiidae > Rhinogobius > Rhinogobius similis. The sequence goes on along the minus strand of CM033619.1, from coordinate 28,589,351 downwards.
GACTGTCAGCTGTCCACCAGCACATCACTGTATGTCCACACTCATTGAACATTGTACTTGGAAAAAAAAATGCACCAAAACTGTATTGTTAAATTTCCTGTTTGAAGTAAGCAGGGGAGGCAATGTTTTCTTTACTATCTAATAGGCCTTTGGCAATTGATAAGAATTTCTTGTCATTTGGAAAGTGGAAAGTGCCCATTTATTGTTTTCAAGATTAACAGAGTACTGACCTGCCACTGCAGCGAGTTTTGAGATTATCTCACCTTCTCAATCCCTAATCTTTCCACATAATCAAGGATGAGTACTATTTACATAATCAGATGTGTATATTTCCATAGGCATACATGTTGTTGTATATGTAACTCATATGAACAAATTTAAACATGTTTTACTTTGTTCCTTTTAGTGGACAAACTACATCCATGGCTGGCAGGACCGGTGGGTAATGCTGAAAAACAACACCCTGAGTTACTACAAGTCCCAAGATGAGACGGAGTATGGCTGTCGGGGATCGCTGTGTCTTAGCAAAGCAGTTATTACTGTAAGAACCTTTTACAAACTTTGGGACTTTTGAAATAGTTTCTCAGTATGTCTTGCGGTAGTATCACATGTTTTGCAAGAGAAGCGTTGCAACCACCTGCAATAATACCAACAACAGAAGACTTACTTTCCAAATGTCCTTAAAATCAGAAAAAAGTTTTATTGCCATTGTCACGGAACAAAATTCTGCTTTGGTAATATGGAAGAAATTGTTCTTGACTTGTACCTCTTTATTCATGAGCTCACTAATTTCACTTAAATAACCCTACTATACCGTATCTATTTTTATAAAAGCAGAAACATGACGTATAAGTGAATGATAGAGCTGTGTGTGACTCTTCCTTTGCCATCATGTGACTTCTTTCTGCTCTGGCCAGAGCAGCGGGGCCAGAGCAGCAGGGCCAGAGCAGAGCGAGCGGGGCCAGAGCAGAGCGAGCGGGGCCAGAGCAGAGCGAGCGGGGCCAGAGCAGAGCGAGCGGGGCCAGAGCAGCGGCGAGGCCAAACAAGCGGCGGGGCCAGAGCAAGCGGCGGGGCCAAACAAGCGGCGAGGCCAAAACAAGCGAGCGGGGCCAGAGCAGAGCGAGCGGGGCCAGAGCAGAGCGAGCGGGGCCAAAGCAGAGCAGCGGGGCCAGAGCAGAGCGGGGCCAGAGCAGAGCGGCCCACAGCAGAGGGGACACAACAGAGCGAGCTAGCAGGGCAAGAGCGAGCGGGGCCAGAGCAGAGCGGGGCCAGAGCAGCGGGGCCAGAGCAGAGCGGGGCCAGAGCAGAGCGGGGCCAGAGCAGAGCGGGGCCAGAGCAGAGCGAGCGAGCAGGGCCAAGCGAAGGGCCAGAGCGGCGGGGCCAAGCGGCGAGGCCAGAGCGAAGCGGCCAGAAACAGCGAGGCCAAACAGAAGCGGCCCAGAGCAAGCGAGGCCAGAGCAGAGCGACCCAGGAGCAGAGCGGGCAGAGCAGACCAAGCGGGCGGGGCCAAGCGGAAGCGAGACCAAGCGGAAGCGAGACCAACAGAAGCGAGCCAGAAGACAAAGCGGGAGGCCAAGCGGCGGGACCAAGCAGCGAACCAAGAAGCGGAGCCAAGCAGCGAGAACCCAGAGCGAGCGGCGGGGCCAGCGAAAACAGAGAAACAGAGCAGAGCAGAAGGCCAGAGCAGAAGGCAGGAGCCAGAAACAGAGCCAGAGGCGGGGCAGAGAAGCGGGGCCAAACAGCGAGGCCAGAGCAGAAGCGGGAGCCAGAGCAGAAGCGAACCCAGAGCAGCGAGCCCAGAGCAGAGCGAGACCAGAGCAAGCGGCGGGGCCAGAACAGAAACAGAAGGCGAGGCCAGAGCAGAGTGGGCCAAGTGAGTGGGGGCCAAGCGGGGCCAGAAGCGGCCCATAGCGAACCATAGCGAGGCCAAACAGCGAGGCCAGAGCAAACAGCGGGGCCAGAGCAGAGCAGCGGGGCCAGAGCAGAGCAGCGGGGCCAGAGCAGAGCAGCGGGGCCAGAGCAGAGCAGCGGGGCCAGAGCAAACAGCGGCCAAACAGAGCAGCGAGGCCAGAGCAGAGCAGCGGGCCAGAGAGCGGGCCAGACAGAAGCGAGCCAGAGCAGAAGCGGGGCCAAACAGAGCGGGCCAGAGCAAGCGGGGCCAAACAGAGCGAGGCCAAGCGAAGGCCAGAGCAAGCAGCGAGGGCCAAACAGCAGCGAGGCCAGAGCAGAGCGGCGAGGCCAGAGCAAGCGGGGCCAAACAAGCGGCGGGGCCAAACAGAGTGAAACAGGAGCCAAGCGAGCGGGGCCAGAGCAGATCGGGCCAGAAACAGATCGAACCCAGAAACAGATCGGGCCAGACAGAGGGCCAAACAGAGCGAGAGGCCAGAGCAGAGCGAGGCCAGAAACAGAGCGGGGCCAGAGCAGAGCGGGCCAAAGCAGAGCAGAGGCAAACAGAGCAGAGGCCAGAGCAAGCGGGGCCAAACAGAGCGGGAGACCCAGAGCAAGCGGGAGCCAGAAACAGAGCGGCGAGGCCAGAACAAGCAGCGGGGCAAGCGCAAGCGAGACCAGCGCAGCGAAGCGCAAGCGGGAGCCAGCGCAAGCGGGAGCCAGCGCAAGCGAGGCCAGAGCGAGCGGGGCCAGAGCGGAGCGGGGCCAGAGCGGAGCGGGGCCAGAGCGGAGCGGGGCCAGAGCGAGCGGGGCCAGAGCAGAGCAGAGGAGCGGGGCCAGAGCAGAGCAGAGGAGCGGGGCCAGAGCAGAGCAGAGGAGCGGGGCCAGAGCAGAGCAGAGGAGCGGGGCCAGAGCAGAGCGGGGCCAGAGCAGCGGGGCCAGAGCGGAGCGGGGCCAGAGCGAGCGGGGCCAGAGCAGAGCAGAGGAGCGGGGCCAGAGCAGAGCAGAGGAGCGGGGCCAGAGCAGAGCAGAGGAGCGGGGCCAGAGCATAGCGAGCAGGGCCAGAGCGAGCGGGGCCAGAGCAGAGCGGCCCAGAGCAGCGGGGCCAGAGCAGAAATACATTAACTAATGTTTTTTTCCAAACATTTCACTATCAGAGTTTAGTCAGTGTTTACAATCTGTGCTTTTTTTTTTTTTTTTTTTTTTTGCTTTTCAGAAAAAGCTTTTAGTCCCATTCATTGATGTTAGAGCAGGGGCGGCATTTTAGACTTTGTATAAAAAAATTGTCGTTTTGAAGTTGCAGAGAAAGTTTATGTAACAGCTCTTTTTTTTTTTCTTCAATATTTTCTTTTACTAAATATTCCCTTCTTTAACAGCAGATAAATAAAAGAGTGCAGTTGCTAACTGTTAACAGATAAAAAGACGATATATCCAACCATTGATAAGAAATTGGGAATAACAAAGTGGTGAGTTAAAGGCCCTGTACCTTATTCTCATTGTTATAAAAAGGGAAAAACAAAACTAGTTCATGTTAAACTCTTTACAGCTGTCATATGCATCTCTCACTTTCCTTATGCAGTCCCAGCATCCTAAATATTCACCGCAATGAGTTTATTAGCACTTTGCATGTGTTTCTGAGCCCAGAGCATCATGGTAAAGCTAACAAACATTAGCATGCTAACAGCACACTTCCTGCTTCTCTCGTAGGATAAAATGTTCTTTAAATAGATGCAGAGGAAATGCTGTGGTCTCATTTTAAACTGAATAGATGCTTTTACAATATATCTGTGCTGGGGACAAATAGGCAAAATATTTGGTAAAATCTTAAATATAATTGTGCTCACTATGTTTTAGTAAAATATGTGTCCAATCTGCCTTATAGACTTTAAAGTTCTGCAATGTGTTAAAAAACAGCACACCCAAGTTAATTTGATGCTTTTGTTCACATTGCAGCCAAATCACAATCCTATCTGCTGCTTTCTAAATGATACGCTTGATTCACACATGGCTCCAGGCGCAGACAGCTCTTGGTCCTTAAGTGCTCTTTGCTCACTAAGCTTACACTGGAGGGCACTAAGGATGTCGATCAATCAAGAGGCTCTTTTAAAAGGTCCATTATTTGCCACTCCTCAAATGAGACTCTTTACTGCGAGTGTGATTGTGCATAATACTACTTTAAACTTGCTTGTTGGATTTTTACGAATGTTCTAAAATGGAACCTAAAGAAGTACCTAACCTAACTGTGTGTTTTTAGGCTCACGAGTTTGATGAGTGCCGTCTGGACATCAGTGTTAACGACAGTGTTTGGTATATGAGAGCACAAGACTCTGAGCATAGAGCGTGGTGGATCGAATCCATTGAGCTTCACCGGGTAAGTTGTATAAGAAATGATTACACTTCATTTTCCATAGGTGTCTTGGGTTCGTATTTGTAATGTGTGTGTTTTCATTAGAGCCTCAGGGAAGGGAGGAGGGACAAGGGACCAGCCCAGGGAGCTGTACTCATCCCCCTAAACCTGGTACGTGGATTAGCAGATGTGCAGAACCCTAGTAGTATAAAGTGTGTGTTTGTATAGTAGATTTTATCACCTTTGGTCCTTGGTCCTTTGGCCCTTTAAACACAAGTGCTTGATTTTGTTCTGCTCTCTCTTCGATTCAATTTAAAAAAATACTTTATTTATCCCCAAAAGGGCAATTCAAAAGGCACACAGAGCAATTGCATAAGACAACAATAACAAAAAAACAAAGAGACCTTGAGGCAGACACTGCTGATCACAAAAAGGTCAGGCCAGACTGAGACTGTGCTCTGTCTTGTCTTGCATTTAAATACATGAATAATGGAGCATCATGTTTGAGCATACCAAATTCTTAGACTTACCGTTCAAGAAATGTATTGTTTATATATTGAAAACGCTGGACAGGGCTGTCCTTATCTTTGATTTAGTCAGGGTTTGATCTCTGTTAAATTTTTATTTTGACAGTGATTGACTAAAACATTAAGGCATGAACATATTTGTTTTGTTTTGAAATTATTGTGTCCAAATGTACATACAAATATCGCAATAATATAAGCAGTCTATATTGTTGTACTTAACAGTAATAATTACCAATATTGTGCAGCCTTAGTAAGAGAAATATATTTGGGGCTCAATAATTATTGTGTGGCACTATGGGAAATATTTTCTTTGTTTTTCAAGAAGTTTGAGCTGTAGTGAATGAAATTAGTTGGTTTCAATAATGAGTCACAAAGTTACTGACAACAAAAGTGTTCCATTCATTATTTATAGTAGTTCATGTAAAACAGTTTTGTTTTATTCTCCTGTCAGTGTCATAAAGTAGTTTAAAATTTTTATTTTATAAAATAATGTCTTACGTTTCAAGTCAACAGTTTAGATTTGTGAAAATGAAAAGTTACACTCAAAACCAACTTAATATGTTTAAGTCTAACATTCTGTAGTGCTGATTTATGTAATAAGTGAGGAGGGGCCCACCAACAGCGTCAGTTCAAACACGTGCAACTCATTTGTAGTTTAGGAAATCCCCCGCACTCCCCTCTCTGCTCCATGTCAGGCAGAGCGACAGGGTCTATGAGTCACTCCACCCACTGTTAGTCACACGCTATTCCTCTTCTCCCTTTCCCCCTTTCCTCTCCCATATTACCATGACAACACAGCTAAAACAAGAGATACATTCAACCGTCTTTAAATTAAATGACAGGGGCATCATGGGTTACATTTTGGTGTGTTGAACCTATCCCACATCAATGTAGAAATTCAATAGAGACCTATAGCTCCTCTTATTGAAAATGTAGTTTATGTCAGTAGACATGATACAAAGCAGTGGTAGGGTTTCTGTGCTGTTCGAGTCACTGTGGCCGGCAAAAGGGCAGCAAGCTGACTGGCTTTCAAAGTTACTATCGGCTACTGACCTACAGTAACCTCTTGCAAATTGCAGCTATGTGCACACACTGCCCTCTTGTGGTTCAAACTGAAACATAGCGTAACTATATTCTTGGTGAGGTCTTGTCTGTTGACACAAGCTGTTCTGTAAAAGATAGTTGGGTTTTGCATGGTGGAGCTTTGTAGCTTTTTCTCACAATTGTTCAAATTACTTTGCTACATCTAAAGTCTAAATCATGTCTCTCATAGTTGCTTTTAAACTGTTATACAATTATAGTGCATTTTAAACATAATATACTGTTCTCTGCATTAGGCTGATTCTGGTTATGGCTCAGAATCCAGTTTGAGAAGACATGGATCCATGCTGTCCCTTACATCAGCCACCAGTGGATATTCTGCCACCTCCACTTCTTCTTTCAAGGTATTTCTGACAAACTTGCCCAGAACGTCGAGATCAGAGCTCGAAGTTAATCTGTGAACCTGTGAACATGAAGTTTTTATTACATTTGATCCAGATTAGGCTAGACATTTGAGGCTATTGTAATGGAGTTTATTTACAAACAAAAACTGACTTTCATGTGTTATTCTGATGAGCGTACTGCTTTCATTGAGTCATATAACCGCTTCTGTCACATCATGGCATGGTTTGGAGTCTCTGTATTTAACAATTAACTTGTTTCAGCCGTAGTATAGATACATGTTTTATTATAAGTGCTGTATTAATCTTGTTGCTTCTGTACAATAAATGTTTTTGTTTTTTTTAGAAAGGACACAGTTTGCGAGAGAAACTGGCTGAGATGGAGACATTCAGAGATATCCTATGCAGACAGGTGGACACACTGCAGAAGTACTTTGACAACTGTGCAGATGCCGTGTCCAAAGATGAGCTGGAGAGAGACAAAAGTAAGCAAAATGCTTACCATAGATCAGTTCTCAAACTTTTCACACCAAGTACCACCTAAGATAATATTTGGCTTTCTGAGTACCACCATATCTAAACCAATTTTATATTTGTTCTAATTTAGGGCTTAACCAGGTTTGAAAATAGAATAAAACAGGCCTAAAACCATGAGACAAAACCATGGATAATGTAATTTTACCTAATGATTAACACCGAGGAACACATAAAACATGAATTTATTTGTCACACAAACACAACACAACACAAATACTCCAACTGCAGCGACCACCAGTGGTACACGTACCACAGTTTGAGAAACACTGCCATAGATTACATAAAGTTTTCACCACCTGTTATCTGTGATCAAAAGTGACCCGAACTGTTTTTGTTGTTTAATTTTTTGATTGTTTGGTATGAAGTAATGTTTGCGGGTTTGAGCATGTTTTCTGACTTAAACACATGCCCCGCCTCTAAACAAACTAACAAACGTATGGGCTCTCTGCTCGTCGTGCCTGATTTAATCGCTTATGACAAAGATGCTGTGTGGACGACCACAGTGGATAAAGCGAGTCTTTTGTTCCTTTCACCTCCCTCTCTGCGTTTTTCACTCGCTCCACATTCTGAAGATGAAACCAAACCATTGTCATTTTGACCAGCTCAGCAGTCGTTCCCATGGCTGGTTTTATTGTAGTCAGTGGATGTTTTTATGCTGTGGATTCTATATTGCTTCAGCACTCTTAGAAATATTTAAATGAAACAATGATCCTTTTCTATGCTTTTTATTTATTTCAGTTTTTTTAAATTTCAAATTTTTTTTTTAGTTTTAGATGAGGATGATGAGGATTTCCCCAGCACGCGAGTGGTTGAATTTTACCACCACAACAATAATAACAGCAGAGAAAAGCGTAAGTTATAGAAAGTTTTACTTAAAAAAGCTAACCTATATTCTGTAATAATGTCTCAGTATGTTTTCTTGTCAGTGTTTCAAACATTGAGCCCAAAAGAAATCAATGGCATAGATTTCAAAGGTGAGGCAATTACATTCAAGGCCACCACAGCCGGGATCCTGGCCACTTTGTCGCACTGTATTGACCTCATGGTGAAGAGAGAGGAGAGCTGGCAAAAAAGATTGGATAAGGTGAGTACTTATCATGGATTGACTTTTAAAAATGCATATATAAAATGTATATCTATGCTGTTGATAATCTATAACTCCAGAAGTCCTTTATTTGTGTGTTGAATTTTGAAGGAGATGGAGAAGAGGCGAAGAATAGAGGAAAGCTATAAATCAGCCTTGAATGAATTGAAGAAGAAGTCTCACTTTGGAGGGCCAGACTTTGAGGTGAACGTTGTGAAATAATCATTCATAACAATACTTCAAACACTTCTAAAGTCCAGTCATCTCACTTTTTAAGGAAGGTCCAAACAGCCTCATCAACGAAGACGAATTTTTTGATGCAGTTGAAGCTGCTCTTGACAGACAAGACAAAATTGAAGAGCAGGTATGGAATTAATATGTTAATGCTTGAAGACTAAACAATACAATACTCTCCTTCATTTCTATACTATGTAGAATAGAAGGTGTATTTTGTCAAGAAAAGAAAACCACATCTTTTTTATTTACAGACGGAGAAGACAAGGATTCAGAGAGGTAGTCCTGTCCCGTCTGTAAACATCTACTCAAGCTCTGGATCCCACCGGTTTTCAGACCAGGTTAATTAAAAATGCAAACATCACATGCAGTAAACCATTTCATCCACCAACATTTGATTTGTTCATATATTTTACTCTGTTTCTACTTATTTCACATCACCTACCTTGCTTTATTTTTACTTAACACCATCCTATTGTTGCCCGTTACTGTCGCCCCTCTCTGTAGACTCTTACTCAGCCCTCCCCTGCCCTTGTAATCAGGGCTCTTCCCTATGATGTCCACAGATTCAGCACAGAGGTAACCGACTGCTGAGATGTCTGCTGTGCTTTCCTAACTCACAGATATCAGTGCACTTTTGCAGCACTTGCATACATTTCACTGGAAGTAGGAATGTCGTGATATACATTCTGTTATTGTGAGAGAAAACATCACGATTTTATAATTTTACAACAGAATTACTGGCTCAAAAACAAAACAGTCATCCTTAATCAACTTTAATTCCACGTGTAATTGTTCACCATTTCCTCAAGTATGTAACGAGACTTATGAAATCAAAGTTTTGGAATGAAAAAGAAAAGTTAGTGCGACGTAACATCTACCACTTTACACTTTGGTTTACTTTTGGCACCTTTATACTTCCAATTGAAATAACTTTGCTAATTTCCACGATTATTTCATTTTTACTTACAATTTATTGTGACCTGAATAATCACAACCAAATAATCTTGATATGCCTAGCTGGAACCAAAAAGGTTAAAAGCATTGTGTGATGTCTTTGTTAATTACAACTCTTTTTAAGCATGAGGGTGTGTTTAGGTTGTGGTGTGTACAGCTGACAAACATGTCTTGTTTTTATGTCTCTTGTTTTTCAAGGTGGAGGAGATGGTCCACAATCACATGACCTTCTCCCTGCAGGATGTTGGTGGAGATGCTAACTGGCAGTTAGTGATAGAAGAAGGAGAAATGAAGGTAAGTTATTTCTTCTTCGACTAAGCAGTGCAGTTTTAACATTTCAATGTGTGTGTGTGGGGTTTTAGGTGTACAGAAGAGAAGTGGAGGAAAATGGGATTGTATTGGACCCACTGAAGGCCACACATTCAGTGAAAGGAGTGACTGGGCATGAGGTGTGCCACTACTTCTGGGACACTGCATACCGCAATGACTGGGAGAGTAAGTAACTATTTGCAATGTTGTGTTTTTTTTTTTCATCCTCCACCATAAACAATAAGCAATTATTTTAAAACACCCATTATAATCTCCAGAACTATATTTTTAATAGTTTAAAACATTCTTTTGCCTTTGTTTTCAATTATAGATGGTTATATGTCTTCTATCATTTTAAATTTCCTTTTTTGTACAGCAACCATTGAAAACTTTAATGTGGTGGAGAAATTGTCAGATAATGCTGTGATCATTTATCAAACACACAAGGTAAGGCCTTTAAACTGTACACAATATAAACTGTCACAAAAAAATGTGTGAGCACTTGACGGTGACTGATATGCTTTGATTTCAGCGGGTATGGCCAGCGTCTCAGAGAGATGTACTCTATCTTTCTGCCATGAGAAAGATTATGGCCAACAATGAGAATGACCCTGATACTTGGCTGGTCTGCAACTTCTCTGTCGATCATGAGGATGCACAGGTGATTTTTTTTTATGTGGTAAATTGTACAAATGAAAATGTGGTCAGTATTTTATTATGTGTTTTTTTTTTTTTTATGTTACCAGCCAACCAGCAGATGTGTTCGTGCCAAAATTAATATTGCCATAATCTGCCAGACGTTGGTCAGTCCACCAGAGGGAGACAAAGAGATAAGCAGAGATAATATCACATGTAAAATAACATATGTGGCCAACGGTATGCTGCAGTTTGTCTGTTGTGTTGATTGCTTACATTTTATGTCAAGAAATGTAATTCCAATTATATTTTCTGTCTTTACAGTAAACCCTGGAGGTTGGGCCCCTGCGTCTGTCTTAAGGGCTGTGGCCAAGAGAGAGTACCCCAAATTCTTAAAACGTTTTACTTCCTATGTTCAGGAAAAAACAGCTGGAAAACCCATTTTATTCTGAGAATCCATGGGAAAATGTATATTCACATCTTTCATGTCTTTAAAACTAGTAACAGGTAATTTTAATTTATTTTATATACAGGACTATGTATAAAAAAAAAGTATATATATATATATATACATACATACATAATGTCACCTCTTCCTTTTTACCCCTTAAAGCAACAGTTTATAAAAATACCAAAAATATCATGTATATGATATGATGATATCAGTATATTGCCTATATTGTGTTCTAAGTTCTATTTGCTTAAACTTGGTAAAACGCAAAATTAGTTTTGTACAAGAGTTCATTCTAAAATTCATAATTTTTTAAAAAGTAATCTTTATTCTATATTTTTGACTGAATTGTTTAATTGTAACTTTTTACTGTTGGTAATAGTCGGTTAACATTTCAGATTATTTGTTATAATTTCATGTATTTGTATAGAAAGTCCAGAGGGTTGCCATCAGGCTTTGGACCCTATGACATTGGACTTCTGATCCTCATCTCTCTAATGAAGTAACCTTTTGACTGGTTCTGATGGAGCGGTTAGAAATGAGATTTTTGCTTATTCATGTGTAGTGCCTGCATACATTTGAGCTATGCAGTGCAAGTTGTTTTTTAGTATAGGGCTGTTGTAGCAGATGCTGACAAAAAACCTTACGTTGGTACAAGAAATTATATATTATATTGAGCCCAGAAGCCTTAGAAAAATACAGAGCACCATGTGCCCAAGGTTAAAGCTAGTGCCTCAAGGCTTTTATAAACAGCAATTAAGTTTAACAACTGAATAAAAACATGTAAAACAATGTGATGCAGTCTGTTGATTAATTTGCCTGGGAAGATGCACATTTAAAAATGATCCTAAACAATGAGAACCTGCTTTTGTTCACACCTGTAAGAGCTTGTAAACATACAAATTTATTTTTTAACATTTTAATTTGGATAATAACCAGACTTGAATCTTATATGTCTAGGGTTTAGGTCATTTGTACTAAGCAGGGTATTTGCATCTTGACTTCACAGCTTATTAGTTTCATAGTTTGTCAGTTTAGGTGAAAAGTGTATAATGTTAAAAGAAAATCTCAAGTATTTAATTCATGAAAAAATAAAATTATTATTATTATTATTATTCTTTGCACCCATGTCCCTACCCCTTGGTAAATGTTCTATTAATTTTTCTCATAGGATTCCGAAAAAAATAAAATAAAATGTTTGAAAGCTTGCTCAAAGCTAATCGGATACAGATACAAACTCTAAATTCCTCTTACCTGGATTGACGAACCGAGACATGAGTGTCTACGAAGCGGGTTCTCGTTCTGTCGATTTTCAGAATGGCACCGTGCACGTTCTCACGAGGAGCGGAGTTAGCGCCCATTGGCCACTTACAATAATGAGAAGGGATGAGCAGCGTACTTTTCACAGGAGGAACAAATCATCCTCAATAAATATGAGGAAGTAAAAAGTAAAATTAAAACACGGTGGCAGAAGCTAAAGTCAGGAATGAGTTCTGGAAAGTAGATTCACTGATTCACTCAATGATCTTTGATGAGCTGCCCACGTGTTACGTGCAAAGCTCGATCAGTTCAAATGACATCTCTTCACGGGACAACATCAGGGCATTATAACCAGAGATGGGTAAGTTACTTAGAAAAAAAAAAAAAAAAGATTACGAATTACGTTTTAAAACTTGAATTAGTTACATTACTGCCTCAAGAAAGCAACTACGTTACATTACTTTATGTGTAATATTGTATAAATTAATCAAATATGTGGTACATTTTATTAATGATAACTGAACAGAGGAAAACAACAAATACGTTGTTGAAGTTGTCTCAAAAGATGTAACACCAACATTAGACATTACAAAAAAGATATACTACAATAGAAATGTGTAACAGGCTGCTATGAGCTGCTGATGCCCAACTCTGATGTGTTTTTCAAGTCATGCCCATAGGTTTTTCACTTTGAGAACATTAAACATGTTCCTAGTTCAGGCCTTCTTCTGTCCTGCAGAAGAAGGTTGCATTCTCTTCCTAAACATTGTTGTTGGTGTTGAAAGTAACTGATTTTTTTGTTATCACTCACTTGTTAACACTTGTTAACTGTAAATGAATTACAAGTATTTTCAAAGTAACGTGTTACACTATTAAAGTACTAAAGTTGTACTTTAATTACAGTAACTTAGTAAAAGTAACTTAGTTACACCCAACACTGATTATAACCAATACATTGGGAGTATGTACATCTGGGACATCACATTCTAGAATCTGAAAAGCCACCAACGGGATTGTTAAGTGATGATGTCACACACGGCATATTTTCTTGCTTCAGCTGATTATTAATATTTTCATGGAATAAAGTAAAATCTGTGTTGTCCCAGTACAGATATATTGCAAAAGCAGCTTTCTGAGACCGCTGTGTGTTGTCTGCGTCTAATCATGAGTGTTTTATTGTCAGAAAAAACTGGAGGTGCGTCGTTAGCATGCTAGTTGTTGTTATGTAATGTAAACTCTGCTCTGAAAATTGTGGAAAGTGCCTACAAACTCATCAGAGTGAATAATGTGGATGCTTGAACAGAAGTAGGTGAGTGAGCAATAACTTTGAAGCAAACCGTTTATGATGAACTAACTCTGGTTTTCATGTTTTTCATCTATCTATCTATCTATCTATCTATCTATCTATCTGTCTGTCTGTCTGTCTGTCTGTCTGTCTGTCTGTCTGTCTATCTATCTATCCGCGGGGAGTCACCTTCATTTTTTAGCTTGGGTCAGGGAGCTTGAGGGCATGCGCAGTATCTTCGCTGTTCTGGACTGAGATGTCTGCCTTTGGTATTTCTATAGTTTCTTGTGTTCTTTCTCCTGATGTTGCCATCACTTGGTATCACCACATTAACCACAACGGCCTTCCTTTGCTGTTTATGCACCACTACGATGTCTGGTTGGTTTGCCATTACCATTCTGTCAGTCTGTATCTGGATCTCACAGGTCCATACTCCGCACAGATGTTTCCGTACACTATGTCAGAGAATTTATGGAGTTCCATGTACGCTTTCTCTGCCAGCAATTGCTATTGCAACAACACATCACGAGTAGGGTAAAACTAACCTGTCTCACGACGGTCACCCTGCAGTTAATGTGCTGGACTGTCTCAGGCTCCTGTGCAGCCATGATGAGTGCCTCTGTGCTGTCCTTCAGTCCGGCTCGCTCTAGCCACTGGTAGGATTTCTTGATCTCAGCCACTTCTGTTATGTTCCAGTGGTACATCCCATGTAGGGGCTTGTCCTCCCATGATGGTCCTCCACCAGCACCTCATCCTCAGTTCCACATTGCCTGAGACATTCACAGAACACGTCATCATCTGGGGCCTTATCCTTGATGTACTTGTGGATCTTGGATGTTTCATCCTGGATAGTGGCTCTCACACTCACTAGTCCACGGCCTCCATCCTTACGACCTTACGGCTAGTGTACAGTCTCAGGAGCTGGATTTGGGATGGAACCCTCCATGCATGGCAAGGAGCTTTTTCGAGTCTTCACATCTGTGGTCTGTATCTCTTCCTTCCTTCCTCCCTTTGTTCTTGCCACTGAGCTGGCTTCTTAGGACTTACTTTACTCGCTGGCTTGTTGCCTCTTCGAGGTTGCCATTTGCCTGTGGTATTCCAGGGTACTTGTACACATCCTCAATGTTTGCTATTGTTCCTTCTGGGAGTGAGAAGCGACTAACCCTTCTGTGTGGACTACTTTCCCTCTCTTTGTTACCATCCGACTGCACTTCTCCAGCCCAAATGACATCCCAATATCATTGCTGCAGATCCTGGTTGTGATGTCTCACTCGCTCATAGCATACAGCTTGATGTCATCCATGTCGAGGAGGTGAGTGATGGTGGCCCAACTATCTGTGGAAATTTGAATGAAATGAAACTCTATTGCAGGAGACTCAGGCAGACCCCATTACTGACACTGAGACATAAAAAAGAGAAACAAGACTGCAGTTTGCGAAAATGTAAAAGTAAGCCAAAATCATTCTGGGAAAACATCTTGTGGACAGATGAGACCAAGATTTTGGTAGATAGAGCTTTTGCTTCCACTGTTTACCAAAAACGGAAAAGGCCTACAAAGAAAAGAGCATAGTACCTACAGTCAAATGTGGTGGAGGCTCAAAGATGTTTTGGGGTTGTTTTGCGAATGTGGCACTGGGTGTTTTGATTGCAGTGTTGGGTAAGTTACTTACTTTGTTACATTACTTTGTTTCTGCCTCAAGAAAGTTACTAAGTTACAATACTTTGGGATTACTTTATATGTAATGTTGTATTTTAAATTAATCAAATATGTGGTTTTATGTTTTAATAATCAAAATAAATCAGAGGAAAACAACAAATAAGTTGTTGAAATGGTCTCAAAACACACCAACAATAGAAATATATAACATGCTGCTATGTGCTGATCTCAGGCATTTAGGCATTTTTCTGACAAAGTCATGCCGATGGGTTTGTTACTTTGATAACACTAAACATGCTCATTGTTCAGGCTCTTTCCTGCAGGTTGCATTCTCTTCCACAAACATTGTTCTTGAAAGTAACTGAGTATTTTGTTTGTAACTGTAATATCATTTCATGTATTACAAGTAATTACAAGTAATGTGTTACACTACTAAAAGTACTAAGTACTCCAATATGAGAAACCTGGAGCAGTTTGCAAAGGAAGAGTGGCCCAAAATTCCAGTTGAGAGTTCTAAGAAGCGTATTGATGATTATAGAAAGCAAGTGATATCATTTTTTTTTTATTTTATTTTTTTTTTTTTAAGGGTGTGCAACAAAATATTAAGTTAAGGGTGCCAATAACTTTATCCGGCACATTTTTTGAGTTGTGTGAAATTGTGTGTACTTTTACTCAAGAAATGCACTATTTTGAGCACTGTTCAGAGGTAACCTAAGGCCAGTTCAGAAGCAAGTTAGTTCTTGTTCTTCCAAAAACAAACTTCTTCTCATGTTATGAAATATAGCCTCTGTGTCATGTGTTTGTAAATAGGCAACAGCAGGACAAGGTGAAAATATTTTAATAGAAAAGCATCTAATTAAATTAAATGTAATGTTATTCTTTAAAGGCACCAGCGAGAAATAGTCTTAACATTACAGGATCAAAATTTGCAATCATGAAATATTTGTGCAGTTGATTCCATTCCATACATCCACATACATTACTGTTTCAGCAATTATTACATACTATTTTATGGCTTTGGTTAACAGTACGAAAGTGGCTTGTAACAAATTCACAAACCATTTTATACAACTATTCATGTGGAACATTGTGTGTTAGTGGAATGTTGTGAAAACCATCACAAATTTTCTATGCAATTTTGGCAAAATCAGACCACTAAAACTGTCTCCAGTTTGATAAATTAAACCATCTGACTCAAATCAGTAGGCACAATATCAAATATGTAACAAGTCACATTATTCCAACTCTGTCAGAAAAAAAAAAGTCAAAACAACAATCAAAAGGCTGTAATGTTCACATTTCAGGAACCAGGGATCACACAAACAGAAAATTTAGAAATTAGTTAAATTAAAATGTCTCTTTTAGCCCAGGGTCAAGAAATATCATTATCAGCCTTTTTTGTCACAGAGTTGTCTGGTGTGGCACAATGCAGTCCAGCCAAATTTGCTGTAGATCTACAAAAAAAGCATATGGTTTGAGAGAAACATCAGACAAAAAAAGCTGCACATATATATTTAAATTGATGCGTCACCTATTGTGGGTCATGTGACTTTTAACTAGATGTCCAGCAGCCAAAGCAGCCATAAGAGAGAGCTCCCCCGCCAGGACAGTCGCACACACTACACGAGCTAGCTGACGTCCATTTTCACCTGGATGGTTTGGACTAGTCCCTTGGACACCAAGCATCTGAATGAATGTGTAAATAAAGGCTTAACACAAGTGGATGATGAACAAAATGTTATTATATTTTAGAAATATTAAATTTAGCCATACTTCTAGACAAGCTCTCTGTGGCATCAAATTGGTGCCACCTCCCACAGTGCCCAGCTCAATGGAGGGCATTGTACAAGTGATGTACAGATCCTCTTCTCCTGTACCAGCACGTTCCATCTGTGTTATACAATTAGAACTACCCACAGTTTGTGCAGGGTCCTAAAAGGGAATGGAGAATTAAAGGGAATTTAATTTGTCACTTTTTTTGTCCCTGGGCACTGGAGGTTTGTTATGGGGCGTAGTGACTGACCTGTCCACATGCTATGTACATAGCAGTTACAATATTAGCAGCATGGGCATTAAAGCCACCTATGCTGCCAGCCATGGCTGAACCCACAAAATTCTTATTGATGTTCAAATCGACCAGAGCACTAGTACTGCTCTTCAGCACCTGCACAAATATAAACAGATTAGTTAAATCAGTTAGATTTAAGTTAATATAATAAAAGTATGAAGTGCAGATAATGTTACCTCTCTGACAACATTTCCTGGAACAGTAGCTTCACACACCACTGACTTGCCCCGCCCCAGAATCCAGTTGAGAGCAGCAGGTTTCTTGTCAGTGCAGTAGTTCCCACTCACTGATAGCACCTCCAGGTCTGGGAAATGCTCCTTTAGCCTGAGCAAAGCATGCTCAGTCCCCTAGAAAAGAGTAACTTTAGTTGCTTGTGGCCAAACCATGAAGATTTATATTTTGTAGTAGTTCAGATGAATACCTTAGAGAGCATATTCATGCCCATGGCATCCCCTGTTTCAGACTGGAAGCGAATGTACAGATTTCTTCCAGCTAAGCCCACCAACAACTTCTTTAGGCGACCAAATCTACAAAATGAATAAACTTGCCTGTTGAATCGCATGTCAAGTGTCAACATGAAAGTGAAATGTGAGTCCCCAAACCTGCTAGTCTCATCAAACGCCTCTTGGAGAACGCTAAAACCTTCTGAACTCTCAAGCCAAAGTTTTGCCTCTGCTGCACGACAGGCTGAAGGTAGTCGCACCACTGGACCCCGAGTCATGTTGTCAGCCAGAATCCTGCTGTAACAACCTCCACTCAGCTGAACAGATGGACAGGAAATTACAAAATATTCCAATCATAATTCATAATAAGGCTTGTCATAATAACACATTTAGAAGTATGTTATATTGCTACAGAAAATATGAAAATAGTAAACTTGCAACAAATAACTGAATGAGACAACTAAGAACAAAAAATGTATATATTAATTTTTGTATTAATGTTTATATATCGTTCTGTCTTTGAGTTATTGAACTTCGTTTGAGATTAAATGCAATTGCGCAGTTTCAAACCGATTTGATTGTGTTGATCTGAACGCGGTGCACTCCGGCCTGATTAGATCCAAACGGGACCAGGGGACTGATCAAAAACGTCCTCTTCCAAAGTCTACATTAATCTGTAGCCAATTACCGCCTTAATGAGCATATTATAAAAGCATGTTTTCCAACAGACGTCCATTAAATATATCAGGACATACAGTACATATATCATGACCATAGACGTTTCCTAAAGCTTATCTCAAGGTGAAACCATTTACAGGAAACCATGTTTATTCATGATCAACAAGTTAAAGTTTGTGCTTTGAGATGGATTAGAGGCTTTCTTAGTTAGGCAATAAACTAACTTTAATTCAACAATAAGGCTGCATGAACACGAGAACTGTATTCCACTGTGCAACTTGAGGCAGAGGCTGTTCTCGTAAGCCTTTTTTTTCCCCACACTGTTGTCGCAGTCAACTTGCACTGATCATCACAGTGAGGTGAGTTAATCTCAAACAAACTTGATATAGTAATATTGTAAAATCCTTTTTATTTAAATTTACAAATTTATTTGGATTGACTACTGTAAAACTAACTAAACTAAACTAACTAACATAATGTGAATGTAGTTATATTGAGTTTTTGGTGGGCGTGTGAAATAAAAAACTTTCCAAAGACCGCATGCATCTGTAAGTACTAATACAGCCCTGATCAAAAGTTTAAGACCAGTTGAATAAATGGCAAAAGTCACATTTTGCATGGTTCGATGGTAACAGTGTTCTAAGTAGAACTTCAATAAGCAACAAGAAATGGGAGTGACACAAAAAACACTTGCATAAACGTTTTATTAAAAATAACAATTAAACTGAAATAGGCTGTTCTGCAGCTGATCAAAAGTTTAGGGCCACACCTCAAAAAAACAAACAAACCCAAACCTCCTCAAAACAGAAATCAAAGGCCCAAATATGAACTCAATAATGAGTAGCACCAGCAGTTATTGTTGATCACTTCATGCCTGATGCAAGTGTTTCCAGGAGGTGACATTTCTCCAAGTGGTGAAGACGGCCTCATGAAGGTCATCTACTGTCTGGAACTGTGGTCCATTTTTATAAACTTTCCTTGCCATCCATCCCCAAAGGTTCTCATTTGGATTTAAATCAGGAACACACAGGACGGTCCAAAAGAGTGATGTTATTTTCCTGGAAGAAGTCCTTTGTCCTGGGGCTTTGTGAACTGTAGTGTTGTCCTGTTGAAAAACCCAGTGGTTCCACAGACGAAGGCCTCAGTCATGAGGGATGCTCTCTGCAACATCTGCACAGAGCCAGAGGCCGTTTGACGCCCTGTACCACCTGAAGCTCTATTGTTCAACTGAAGGAAAAAGCACCCCAGATCAGAACTTTCTTCCACGTTTAAGGAGACGAGGCCTTTGAAGAAGTTTCTTGTTTTTGAAGCCCTTCAGTGGCAGATGCGTCTGATGGTCATTGGGCTGCAGTCGGCACCAGTAACGACCTTAATTTAGGTCGATGATAGTCCAGTGTCTTGACGGACGGCCAATCGGATCCTCTAGCTCAGTGCTAGTGTCATTATTTTGGGTCTTTTTTTATTCCATAACAAATTCAAAATGACCGTCTGCAGGTCCTCTCTGCAGCAGTAATGTGCTTTAAGAGGCCCTGCTTATTCAGCTCAACAACCAGACCATGTTTAAAAAGAGAAAGTCTTATGCCTTTGCCATCAAAACATCAAGACGGTGTGAATACCTGACAAAAAACACTGAATCCTCATTTTTGTACAGTTTCGTACAGAGTTTTAAAGGTACGTGGTCCTAAACTTTTGATCAGCCTATTTAAGTTTAATTGATGTTTTCAATAAAAAATTTTCTCTAACTTTGTTTTGTCTCACTTCCATTTCTTGTTGCTTATTGAAGCTCTACTTGGAACCTTGTTAAGCTCCAACCATGCAAAAGGTGACTTTTGCAATTTATTCAATTGGTCTTAAACTTTTGATCGTGACTGTATATTGGCCAGAAAAGGCTTATCAAAAATTAGTTTTAGAAGTGTGAAATAATTATACTGATAAAAAAGTTGCACCTGCATTAATTATTGTTCTAATTTAGTACTTACTGAGAGAGCTCGGCATCCTCGATTGGTACTGGCCACAAGACACCCCTCTGTGGTCGCCAGGGGAACATAAAACTGTTCATCGTCCAACAAAAGAGGACCTGCAACTCCGACAGGAACTGGCATGTATCCAATGACATTCTCACAGGAACTTCCCATCACCTGCACATTGATTTCACTGTCAGAACAGAACTAAAATATTTGTCTTAATGAAAGAATATGGCAACTTCTTTGTAGACTTACATTTGAGTAGTCATAGTTTTTATAAGGCAGGTGTGCCAAAGCAGATGTAGATGGTAATTGGGAAGATAACAACTCTCGTCTGATGGCCACCGCTCTTTCTGGATTCTCTAGGACTGTTTCTAATTTGTAATTATTAATTTTTCGTGAGATGACCAGGTTCATTACTTCTGAATCACTAAGACATCTGGGACCTCGCTGTGAAGCAACAATCAATTTGACAATAGTAGTAACTCGAAAA
Organism: Rhinogobius similis; assembly: GCA_019453435.1. Lineage (NCBI taxonomy): Eukaryota > Metazoa > Chordata > Actinopteri > Gobiiformes > Gobiidae > Rhinogobius > Rhinogobius similis. The sequence goes on along the minus strand of CM033619.1, from coordinate 28,569,092 downwards.
AGAAAGCGTATACTTTAATTAAATCAACTTACATTAGGATCAACCAGGATATTCACACACTCTTCTAATGTCCGTGGATTTGATTCAGAATGCATATCTTCTTCACTTGAAACACCGGAGCTGGTCTCTGAGAAAAATTTTAAATTACAAGTAGTTTCAACAATATCAATGATGAGAAGAAGTGCTTCGTAAATTACCACGGTCTTCATCTGATCCTGGAACAGTTGGAAAATTGGAAACCGCTCCAGACATTTGGCATGTAACAGAGTAGTCAGGAATGACCTGTTGTGTCTTTTGGACCGAACCATTCCTTTTACAACACCCCTCTTCTTTCCACTGCTTATGTAGTGGTGGAGAGCTGAGGCTCTTAAGTGACAGAGATGACTCTGCCTCAGTTTGTTCAAAGAAAACATATTTGACAGCAAGAAGCAGGGCAAGACTGAGAGTTATAACTTGCTCTACATCCATACTGTAAGACAAAACATGAAGGTGATAATACAACCAGTGGCTTTCAAACTTGTAATATTGCATTTTCGGAAATATTAGTCCTAGTTTCTTTTTTGATTTACCTGGTGAGTTTAAAGGGCCATGACGTTCCACCAGAATGCAGAGAGTTAGACATGGGTCCTTCAACTGTACGATTATTTTCTTGGTTTTCTGATGCAAGTCTTGTATGGGCATGGACCAGGGCTAAGCCAAGGGACTTGAGAAAACACAAACATTTTACTCTGGCAAGTCAAGACTTGTTTCCCATTTTTATTTTTTATTTTTTTGCAAGGATGTAGTCAAGAACCTTGAGTTTGAGAGGCAAATATATATATTTTTTTACAGCTATATCAAAGCCAAATCCAAAACAAACATGGCAGATTATGCTAAAAATGATTACTTATAAATGTATTATATCTCAACAGAAGTAGTGGAGCTCAGTGCCAATGTGTCTGAAAAGCCTTCATCTGCAGTAATCACGCTGAGACAACAGCAGAGCATTACAGAACTCTTGTCTTAACAACACTGTACAATAGACACTTTCACTCAGTCATGGTTCATATTTGAGTGAACTTACAAAAGATGGAGCTGCCTCATCAGGCTATGCGAGTATAGAATTAAAAAATGAGTAATGCTTCACAGGTAGATATGTAATTATTTTTACCATTATTATTTTAACCCTTTGGGTAACTGGATTGGGCTTATTGTCTTCCTCTTCAGCCATCACACGTGCAAAATGGCTCAGCTGCCAAACCGGGCGGCCTTCCCGACTTTCCCTTGACAACTGCAGGGAAAAAATTATTGGTTATTACATGGACTCTGTTAACTTATAATATATATTGTACATAGATGAAAAATAGTAAAATGTTAACATAAAACATAATTACTTGTATATTGTCAGGGATACAAATTCAGACAAATTATTGTCTGTATCCAAACCAATTGTATCTAGTATAGCAAAATATATTCCATTTACCTCCAAGACAAGTGAGACACATGCAGGAAAGAAGGTCATGAAGACGAAATAGTTGGCAAGAACAGACATGCAGCCAAAACAACACATGATCTCCAATTGGGGCACCCCTACAAAAGAAAAGACCAAGCACATAAAATGTCTGACTTATTTTAGTGACGGATTTCACGAGAAATTCATTCCTCACCTGACATTGTACCAATTCCAATAACCAGACATTCAACCAATGCATCTAAAGTGAATGTGGGCCCCAGAATGCCCATGCCTTTAGAAATGTTCTCCCTCACCTCCTCCTGTAGTCACAATGTGTATTTTAATATTTGTTCAAGGTACCATAATGTGCAACTGATAACAAAAACAAAATTTTACCTGAGAATTTGAGCTCAAGGCAAATTTGGCCAATGCGCAGGCTTTGGAGAGGTCAATGAGCAATAGGAAGAATGGCAGGGCTTCACTGCAGAAGTCATATGATAGGTACAATTGATCAAATGATGAAGTGAAGTCAAAAGTGCAGTGACAATGAAATGTGCGCGACATAATATAAACTATAACACTTACTTGAGGCCTGTTAGCTCTTTTCCAAAAAAGTGTATTACTACAGTGCTGAAAACAAAGCTGGAGAATACTGTAAAAAATCCTGCAATACCTAAATTGAGATTCAGAACACATTTACTTAAAAGCTATATGTAAACATGACAATAAAATATTGAACAAAAGTTAAACACATTTACTGACCTAATATATACTTTGATCCCAGTTGGCGAAGTGTCTTAAACTGGAAATAAATGTAAACAATTGCTGTGCAGCGTGTAATTGTCAGTATAATAATGTTACTGTTTTGGGTTTTCTGAGGGGAAAAGAGACAAGGGTTACAACACAATAATGCATTCATTGTCGAGTCTAACGTCACAGCCTCTTTACCTCTTGGAGTTTGGGGCACTCACTCCAGCTGCACACCTGGTTGTTTGAGCTCAGGCTGTTCATAGACATTAGACAGACTGTGAGAGTAAGGGTGCCAACTATCACCTCCCATGGGTGAGACGCCACGACAAGCCCATGAAGTCTGAAGAGACGGGTCAACATGCTTTCAGGGACAGTCTGCTGTCTGAGGTCACAGTAAACTCTAATGGAAATGGCAAAGGACAAAGATAACATCACGACTTAATACAATTACGGTATTGTCAGTAGTTATTATATTACGTCACCGCACAATCTGACACAAATATTTAGAAACATACATTAGAATAAATGTGTTTATCGCATAGTCAAGAAAATGGGCGTTTGTTAGCATCATCCAATTAGCTTTAGCTTTTTAACCCTCCCCAAACTCCTAATAAGAATAGATTGTTTATATTACTGTATAAATGTTTTTAAGCTATGGACTCCACATACAACATTAAAGATTGCAGACGAGAGTTACCTTGATCAAAAATCCATTATGTTCGTGGTAAATTATACGACAAAATTGCTTAGCCAGTTGCAGCATAACTATCCATCATGGCGACTCGGAACCTGTGACGTAAATCATCTTCTTCTGCAACGAGTGTAAAGATGTCTGTCCACCGCGACCTCTGCTGCTCCGGAGTGAGAAGTGTACTGTGCTGAAGTGTGGAGACACTGTCCTCTACTGCTCCGGAGCGTGGAGTTTAAGATATAATATAAACAAAGTAGCATAAATCAAGAAGTCAGGTGTCATGACAAAAAGAGGCCCGACAGAATTGTACAAAGCAGTTCGAAGTTAAAATAAATCAAATAAAAGTGTCCATATTCGCTGATGACCGCATTCAAAATAAAGTGAAGCAAAGAAAAGTTTCAGTTCTTTGATGAATATTTGAAACAGAGGTTTACATTTTAGATGTTTGTTTTTATGAATGAAAAATTTACCAAGTAAAATAATAACATTAAGTAAAAGTTCATTCTTCATTCTTCATTCTTCATTCTTCATCTTAGTCTATTTTATTCTTAATTTTTATGCATGCCTTTTTATATATTTTTTATATTTTACTCATTGCTTTATGTTTGCACCTTCGCCGAAGCAAATTCCTATGTTTGTGAATTTCACTGACAATGGCAATAAACCGCTTCTGATTCTGATTCTGATTCTGATTCTTGTCTTTACATAAAAGTCCAAAAATAATGTCCATTTTGGTGAATTCCCTTAGCTGGGGTATATTGGAGAACAACCAAAAGTGCACATCGTCCCACAGTGAGATACTGTGGATGCATAAAAAAAGGTGATCTGTGGTTTCTCTGTTCACTTCACAGAAGGAAGTTACATTCTATTCCAAAATGTGTTCTGATGAATACATAGGAAGGGTAAATACCAAATAGGGTTTTATAGTGAATTTCTTTGGCTTTAGGAGGGATAGGTAATTTAAGATAATTTGTTCAGATTTTAATTTTTTCTTGCTTTGTAAAGGGCTGGGAGATATTTTTTTGATTATATATAAATGTATATATGATTTTGTTAAAACATAGTCTTATTTCAGAGTTTGTCAATTTCCCTTTGAGGAATTCCTTTCCATGAATCCATATTTTTTGTATTTGTAAGGAATCACAATTGTAATTAGTACAATTGCTGGTTGTAGCAAATATGTTTGTGGGAATAAGATTAAGTAAATGTACCACACTCCAAATGTTGTTGTCCATCCAGTTTTGGTTAAATAAGGATTTGTTTCTGATTGTAATATATCTGCAATTCCAAATTGGTGTGTTGTGAGGGCTAAAGTTATGTTTATAGATCATTTTCCAATACATTAAAATCTGTTGATGGAAAGGAGAAAGTTGAATTGGAATTTTTTTCAAATCAAAATCACAACCAAATTCCACCAAATTTGGGGGAAAAAGACAGTTAGGGAAGAGAAACCAGAGTTTATGTTGATTATTAATGAAAGATTTTAACCAGTTTAGTTTTAAAGTAGAGTTTAAACACTCAAAATCGATGGCTTGCAGACCACTCTCATCGAAATATTTGGTTAGATTGCCTTTTCTGAAATAATGTTTTTTTTTTTTCTTCCATATGAAGTTAAAATTCATTTGCTTGTTGATTGTTTGATAGTTTTCACAGAATTTTTAGGTCGCTATTTTTAGTTTGAGCTATTGAAAGAAATCATAGATTTTTGAAAGAAAATATTCCTTAAAATTCTATAAAGGGTTAAAATAACCCAAAGGTGTGTGTACGAATCATAATAACATCTTGGTTTGGACTGAGTGTGGTAGATATTATTCAGTATAATAGCCCTCTTTGTTTTTAGACAGTATTTTATTGACGGTCCATATCCACTCCATCTAGCAGTACTTCTGAGTGCTGCTCTGGGCACAGTCAGTAGAAGCCCGGCTGAAGTTGCGGAGGTTTGACCGCGGTGGCTGGAGCAGGGGAGGACTTATAAGATAAGATAAGATAAGATAAGAGATCCTTTATTTGTCCCACAATGGGGAAATTCCACTGTTGCAACACACAGTTTAGGACAGGAATGAAAGAAATAGGCGCATGCAATAAAATAGGATAAATAAACATGGTCATAAAAAATACAATATAAAGTATAAAGTGCACACTCTCATTTACAGTAAAAATGGTAACTAAAGTGGCTTAAGTGTATTGTTAAGTGACTATAGTGAGGTAAAAGTGTATTAATAGTATGATAAATTATATTGCACATGATTGTAGCGGGTGAATGACACATGTTCAGGGCTAACAGTGTTCATTGTAAAGTCTGACAGCAGCAGGAAGGAAAGACCTGCGAAACCTCTCCTTCACACAGCGAGGGTGAATCAGTCTGTCACTGAAGCTGCTCTCCAGGGCAGACAGAGCGTCCTGCAGGGGGTGGGACTCATGGTCCAGCATAGACGTGAGTTTAGCCAGGACCCTTCTGTCCCCCACCTCACGCACTGAGTCCAGAGCACAGCCCAGGACGGAGCTGGACTTCTTGATGACCTTGTCCAGCTTCTTCCTCTCCCTCTCTGTGATGCTGCTGCTCCAGCAGACCACACCGTACAGGACGGCTGATGCCACCACAGAGTCGTAGAAGGTCCTCAGGAGAGGCCCTGACACTCCAAAAGACCTGAGTCTCCTCAGGAGGTAGAGCCGACTCTGACTCTTCCTGTACAGTGCGTCTGTGTTATGTTATCAGAGCATGTGGACTTGGGCAGCACTAAAGAACCACTGCTGCTACATATATCAGTCAAAAATGTTTACATAACATTTTGATAAAAAAAAATTAGCAAGGGGGATTTACGAGGGGCACTTTATGTAGGCCTACAAGCTCCTTGCAACTTACTAATGTGATCTGCCAGGAGAAACTCTCTACATTATATGAACTGCTCTTCCTCTTTTATCCTTGGGATATCACACTCCAGCTCTACCCTATCAGAGAAGCCCCCATAAAAGAGTGTTCTTTTTGTAAAATAACTTCTGACCCTGGCGACAGAGGTCACTTCCCCTTCAAGACTGATAAGATCAAAAGCTGGAGTAAAGTCCACAGAGCGTTCTGTTATCCAAAGGTCATTTGAATTAAAACAGACTATTGAGTGGCTTTTCCTGCATGCATGCTGGAAAATTTTAGTTGTCAAGAAAATGTGCCTGAAATTGGATGACTGCTCCGTTGAAAGATGCCGTATCTGGGATCAGGGAGTGGATAGGTGGGGCTTGGTATGGGTTACAATCAAATTGTTAACACCAAATTTAGGACACACGGGTAAGATTCTGAAAACAAATGACAGACATGATAAACAATTTGAAAAATATGAATTGAAATGTAAAAAAAAAAAAAAAAAATCAAAGATCTCTGGGGTCCCTGAAATATCAATTTAACACCCGAAACTAAATTTAGAAAATAGATACAGATTCAAATGATGGGTCTGTCATCTAAAATTTAGCTAACCAAATTTAAAATAGGACTAGGAAAATTAGAATTAACAAAATGTAAAAAGACAAAAAGCTAGCTGGGGCCACCTGTGGTGAGCAGACTACTGAAGGAAGTGCCCAGGGGTGCCCCTCACCTCAGTGGACACGGACGGCACAGCAAGTGCACCAAAGCAAAACTTTAGTTGGGGACCTCACCAATGTCCCGAGCCCAACCACAAGGAGGCTCTCAGCGTCACTGAAGCAAAAACAAAGTGTGTTATTGCACTGACCCTGCTTATTTATTGTTTTTAAACTAACTGAATCTAACCTAATTTAACATAACACAAAATAAGGAAAATTAAATAAAGCGACAAAACTGAGAAAAAACAAGCAAAATTGCAAAACAAATCCAAGCAAAAACAAAGTAGAACTGAAATATGCAAAATATGAAATGGGGAAAACAATAAAATGTTGTGACTGTCTTGCATAGTGTTTCCTTCGTCGATGTAATGGAGCGGTCCATATGTAGAACAAGTTTCAGTCACCTGAACAATGCATTGTGATTTAGACTGAGATACTTTTGAAACTTTTATTCTAGAGTTACATAGAATTGGCAACCAGAGAGTTTTGTTCAGCTTTGTGCCTGTCTCTCATGCCATGCACTTCTGATCACACAGCCCAATCGTGTTCAGTGTGTGTTGAATATTGTGTTTCAGGAACTGCTTGTGTTTTGTTGCGAGAGTTAAGCCTTGAAAACTGACATAAAGTTGTACCAATATGAGTGTTTGACCCCGTTAGAATTTGTGCTGAAATGTATAGACATGTTTGTCTCTAAGGTTGTTGCGCCCATCCCATACATGATTAAAACACTGTAATGAAGAAACAATAGCTATAAGAATGGCAGTTATCTCATGTGTTCTTGAAATTAACTTTACATTTACATCAGCATGAATTTTTTATGAATATTTACATGTATTTATATTCTGACCTCATATATTTCAGATTTTGCTAGTTTTGTCAAAAGTCCTCAAATTACATAGCCATCCAGTCTCACACCATTGATAATAATAATAATAATAATAATAATAATAATAATAATAATAATAATAATAATAATAATAATAATAATAATAATAATAATTAAAGCTGCATGCAGCGATAAAGGCCCTCGCCCCCTTTGCGACCGTGGAGAACACGCCACCGTGAAGAGCCCTCCTCTCACCCTCCTGCCTTTCGTGACGTTGTCACAGCCGTACGGTTGGAGATAGAGATATGTCCTCATTAACTTTTTTTGTTTAGTATGATGTACAGAATGTCTGTGCCAAATTTCTTTTTTCTATGACAAACAATTTTTTTCACCCCATTCAAAATCTCTGTTATGTATTTGTATGTATGACACATATATTTAATTGTCACAGTAACAGGGTTGCAGATAAAGGTGTGGTCTCATTGGCTTTTTTTGTTCAGAATGGTAATAAGGTTGTGCTTTCCAAATTTCATAATTTTCTGGCAGACTAAAATTTTTGTTCCAATTCAAAAGTTCAAGGGGGCGCTGTAGAGCAATTGTAGAACATAACCATATGTATTATATACCGTTACGTTCAGTTCATCATTTTGAACAAAATGTATATTAATACCATTAATTCCATGCCAGAGATAACCAACTTTAAATACTTTGAAAATTTGATATTTTTATTTGCCACATTTTTGTAGGTATCAAATCAAATCAAATCAAATTAAATCAAATTAATCATTTGTAATTACAAAAGGGTGTAGGTTATTCTGACACATTTTCAAGCACATTCAATGAAAATCCACGGTGTAAAAAAATGAAATGTGAAGTGTAAAATTGTGCAAAAATCAGGTTCCGCCCACAATGGCCGACACCCTGTAGGGTTAAGGGTGGGGTCATAATATAATTTTTTACTTGCCTTGACATGGGCTACGTTTGTACCAAGTTTCATACGTCTACGATGAAATTGGCCTCTCATTGCCGTAATGTATTTTGATTTTAGTGAGTCACTTTACATCGTGAATTTTTTTAGTTAAAAAAAACTAATTTTTCACCGGCCTTGAATTTTGAGTCAAATTAAATTTACTTTTCATTAATGTTCCACCATTAATTTTCTCCTATAAGGACAATATCTAGAGTCATGTCACTTTGTCACCTTGTGCCCCATCACAAATAAACCCTCTGTCAGTCCCGGGTACAATCCAATATGGCCGACTTCCTCTACGGTTTAGGGTGGGGTCATAAGAGAAATTTTTTACATGTCCTGATTTTTCGAGCCATGTTGTGTATTTTTACGTTGACATTTTTTTGAGTCAGGCTCCCATTGGCCCCATGTTAATCGATTTTTGAGGGGGCACCACTGAGACATTGAGATTTGTTCTCTCAAAATTAGAGCTCACTGAGTTTAGACACGGGCACGTCCATCCTTGTTACTTGTTGAATTTTGCGATTTTCGCCATTACGTTATGATTACAATTAGTCCCTCGCCAGGACGATTCTCGTCCCTCGGCTCGTGCCTAATAACAACGGAGGACAACGAAGTTGCAAATATCAAGGAAGTTATTAGTCAGGAAGAACCCACAGTAAATCATTTTAACTTAAAGAAAAAGATTGTTTGCAAAATTTACTGAATAATCTTAAAATCAGATAACTCTCGTTCAATCCCATCAACCAAATGGGACCATAATGCCAACTTCAGAACTCAAACCTCCAGCTAATTCAACAAAGACAAATCACACTGGGTATTTTAAATGACACATACTGCATTCATGCAAATGTCCCAACTCTGTTCACAGTTATCCCCTCTGCTTGCTTACTGACATACTGTTTCATATCTGTGTCCATGCTTTGACCATCACCAAGAAAACTATCCTCATGAACTGAAACTAGGACCTGCATAATCTCAGACCATGTCCCAAAAACTGCAGAAATATCCCCATATGCCCTTGTTTGAAACTTTATAACATAGAATTTTACATTTTTAATCAAATATTAAAACCTATTGCCTATCTCTAGCTCCTTGTTCTCCTATATTTCCTGTTGATGATTATAAATGTAGCAACATTTTCACTATCATTTATTGCTTTCAGGGGAGTTGTTGGGGTCGAGGAGGTAGTGGTAAGGACGCCAATAAACATTTCAAGAACAAACAGTAAAATCTGTAAAACAGATTCCCACTTCTCATGAACCCCAACATAGTTATTTCTATGCATTGCACTCTGTTTTGAAGGCACATCTCAAAGTTAGGCATACATACACAATTGCACATAAAAAATATATATATATAATAATAATAATAATCCAAAATCATTTTCAACAATACCATTTAAGATAAGATATTTTGGGTATATGAATAAGGGAGGTTTGATAAAGCATAATAAAATAAATAAATAAGAACTCCAACATGTCTGCCTCTTCTAATTTGTAGCTCTGTCGGTTATTTGTTACGATTATAAGATTACAAATCTTTGTTTCGTTATTATCATTATTGCTGTATTCATGTCACTTGTGTAATATAATGTAAATATCCCTCCAAACCTTTCACCATATGTTAAACAATATGTTGCTGAGTCTCCTATATAAGCATTACCTTATCTTAAACTATTCATCTGTATTTGCTTTTAATAATTATTATAGGAAGTAGAAGCAGTAGAAGAAATAGAAGAGAGAGTATGTATTTAAAATCCGGCTAGTTCCTGGTCACACAAACCCTTTGGCAAGTCATTAATATTCACATACATTATTTTTTTGCACAACAGGTTTTTTTTGAGAAGTTGAAGTGAAACTGGGGTGCTGCTTTTGGCTCTTATTTCCAGCTTGATAAGAAATAAAATACTTCAATGCAAACAGCATGCTGTGAACTCTTTTTTCGTCACAAAGTCCTGCTTTTACAATATACTATATTTGTAAGAAAACAAAAAATGTACTAATAAAAAGAAAGTCAGGTACCTTAGATTTAAGTGCAGATAAGTAAGAAAATAAAACACAGAAACATGACATGGGCATAGCTCACTTTATCAGTATCTTATAACTGTTTTCTTTTTGATCTACTTGATCTACTAAAGACTAGAGAAACCAGTAAAACCAGTTTGGCAAAATAATACACAAGGTTATGTTACTTTGTGTTGTGTTGATAATGACTAACATGGTCAACATTTGTCAAAGCAGGTCAGAGTGTCCAGTATTTAAGGGAACACTCTGTAGTGCATGAAAGGATTGTTACAATGGATTCAGTTGATTTAGGCTCCCCAGAAAGTGTTTTGTAAAGTTGATATGATACATGTTGATACGAAGCAATAGTCAGTGAGACAAATATAATAATAATAATTATAATAATAATAAATGCTGCATGTTTCCCTTTTCTCGTTATTCAAATTAAATAAGTCAATATTTTAAAAACTATCTGACGTTGAGATCTAATTTGCGGTTTCAATGGGAGCCACAAACAACATAAAACTTCCTGGGTGGAATCAGGTGGTATGGGCCACAAGGTTTTCATTCTCCTCTAATCAGTGGCAGAAGAACATTAGTTACACAGACTTCCAAGCAAACTGAAAGAACAGAATGTGAAAAGTCCAGTTTTAAAGCATGACACACAATCTCATTAGACAAGATAAGGGATATATCAAAGAAAGGCTAATAAAGACACACAATCCTTAATGGCATAACATGCTGATGTGCCTATTTAATTATTTTAAAAATGAGAAGAAAGCACTCAAGGCAAAGAGTTTTTCATATGAATTTATAAAAACACCAGTAGTAAATTGTTCTGCATTTCTTCAATTGAGCAGAAATACAGATTCTCTTCAACAATACAAGCAACTGTTGCTCAGTCATAGAGTGCTGTGGTTCTCAACCTTTATCAGTCGTGACCCCCAAAATAATAACAGTGTGCATTTGCATTATGTTCAACATTTGATTTTATTTTGATAATACATACCCAGAAAAATTACTTTGGTAAGCCAACAAATAATAACACTTACCACTGCCTTTGAAGCATGTCAAGCCTTGTTTAAGACTAGTATACATTTTCAAATTTTCCCCATATTCTCTGGGGACTCCCAGAAATCATTTTGTGACCTCCATATGGGGTCCAGACCGCCACCGATATAGTGCATATGACAGGTTTACATGTTGTTGTTTTTTTTGCTTGGTCTCAAAATTAAAGATTATTTTGAATTTCTAACCTTTAAAAAGCATGTGTCTTTGAACAATTTGTGCTTGAAAAAAAAAATCGCCTTAAAATGGTTTGGATAGGTTGACAGAGAGTACACCTTTTTGAGTGCCTGAAGAGAAGAAAAAAGTATTTCAGGTGAGTTTACAATTCACAAACTCCAAATGCCTATCACCATGTTTCCACTAGCCCTGGTCCTCCAGATCATTTCATTTTGGAGCACTTTTGTTACTGCCGTGGATTGCACATTAAACAGTAAACAGACTGGATTATTAAACTTTTTGCCTGAGATGGGGATCTATTCACATCTCAAACTAAGATAAGTGGCTAACTCTGCTACTAACGTTGGTGGTGTGTCACAGCTGGCCCAAATCTTCCTTTAATTGGTCCTAAAGTTCATCATGTCTTCTTTAGTTTAGTAGCAGCAGAAACATGTCGGGTGAATGCATCTCCTGCCTGTGTGTCTTTAACGAACGATTGTGTGGATCTGCTACTAATATCGTAGAAAAGGTTTCAGGGGTTGTCATCCGGACGCTGTTTGAAGATCGAGACGTTTCTTTTCTACGATGAAGCACACCTGGACGAATGAGGGATTACATCAACGAATTCTGCTACTAATAGTTTGTTTAAAGTCAGCTTCTCATGTTTTATAATTATGACTTAGTTTGGTGGGAGGGCACCTGTGGTAAATATTTATCATAGTTTCACATCCACGAAGTGGCAGTTTGTGAAGAAATTTTTAAAAGTAAGTGAAATGTGACAGGAAGTAGTAGATCTAAAATGGAACCCCTCCACCTATGTATGTCATCAAAAAGGCAAGGCAAGGCAAGTTTATTTGTAGAGCACAATTCATACACAAAGCAATTCAAAGTGCTTTACATAACAGGAAAAGTTGCGTTAAAATCACAAAACAAAAAAAGACACACAGAATCATTTGAAAATAAAGCGCTTTAAAAGAGAAGAGTGCAGATAGATCTTTCAATCATATGCACATCTAAACAAAACTGTTTTTAGCCTGGATTTAAACATGGTCGGAGTGGAGGCCTGTCTCACATCTTCGGGGAGACTGTTCCAGATTTTAGCTGCAAAAAATGAAATGAAATGCTGATTCCCCATGTTTAGTCCTGACTCTGGGCACCTGCAGGAGGCCAGTCCCTGAGGTCCTCAGATTGCGAGATGGTTCATATGACTCAAACATGTCAGAGATGTACTTCGGTGCTTGGCCGTGGAGAGAATTAAACACAAGCAGAGCTGCTTTAAAGTCAATTCTCTGAGCCTGAAGCCAGTGCAGAGACCTGAGCACAGACTAATGTGATTGTACTTCCTGGTTCTTGCCAGGACAGGATGTACTGCAGCTGTTTTATCACTCGTTTGGAGAGGCCAGTGAGCAGACCGTTACAGTAGTCTAACCTACTGGAGACAAATGCATGGATAAGTCTCTCCAAGTCTGGTTTAGACACTATACCTTTAATTTTGGCAATGGTTTTTAGGTGGTAAAAAGCTGTTGATGTTATTGATTTGATGTGGCTGTCAAAGTTCAAGTCTGAGTCCCTTATTACCCCCAAATTTCTAACTTGATTTGGTTTTAGAGCAAGAGACTGGAGGTGACTGCTGACACTTTCTCTCTGTTTCTGCGGCCCAAAGATGATGATTTCAGTCTTGTCTGAGTTTAGCTGAAGAAAATTGTTTTGCATCCACACGCTGATCTGTTGAATGCAGTGACAGAGTGAATCCACTGGTCCATATTCACCTGCCGTCAGTGAGACATAGATCTGAGTGTCGTCTGCATAGTTGTGATAAAACACATTTGTGCTGAGTATTAACTGACCTACCGGCAGGATGTAGAGGTTGAACAGAAGGGGTCCAAGGTGTGACCCTTGGGGCACCCCACAGGTCAAGCTCATATAGTCTATAGAGACACAGTTACCAATCTACGGAGAATCCCATGATGAACAGTGTCAAAAGCACACTCAGATCTAACAGAATTAAGACTGAGGCTTTGCCACAGTGTTCAGGTGGATGTCATCTGTCACCTTGATAAGAGCAGTCTCAGTGCTGTGATGAGGTCTAAAACTTGACTGGAAAACATCAAATGAGTTGTTTATTAAAGGTCCCATATTCTGCTATTTTCCCCTTTACACAGTCTATTCTAAGAGCTTTGTTGATAAAATTTTGCGTTGTGCAATCTCCATAACATAAGAGTTTCCAAAAAACACCCATTTCTTGGACTGGCCCCCCTCCTTGCAAAAGCAAACGGCTCACTCTGAGATCTGACCCCCCCCGAACAGAGAGCAGGCTGCCTCCCCCGCCCAACTCGCGAGCCTCCCCCTCCCAACCCGCGACGAAGCCTACAGCGGAGATAGTGCGCATGCGCCGTGTGCTCCGGTAAACAGCGATACACAAACACGGGAATAAACCTTTTATCCGTCCTGACGGTGCGTCGTGCTGAGTCCTACGTCCTGGATCTGACCTGGAGTTTGACGTGCTCCAGTACCTCAACGACGGATGCTGCCGTTTGGTGAATAACAAGCTAACTCTTCTATCTGTCGTATCTATCGTGTAATTACTGTGTAGCATTAGCATTAGCTGTTTTTATTCTGCGGCTGCGCGCTTCCCGGGGGCATGGCTTAAACACCGCGTCATCCTTGTGAAGCCGCGTCATCCATGGGATGAGCCCCCGTCTGCCTGCTCACCCGAGGGGGACGGAAAAGACAGTTCTCTAGCGAAAGCATGCGGGAATCAATCAAAAAACCACTTTGGGCACACATACGAGGCCCAAATAGCACTGTAGGAAGGTTAAAACCTCTGAAAAGTCGATTTTGCAAGTTATGGGACCTTTAAGAGGAAGTTTGTGAGCTGTTGGTAAACAACCTTTTCGAGGACTTTCCCTAAAAATGGCAGATTGGAGATGGGACAATAATTTTTCAGTTCTGAGGCATCAACACTGCTCTTCTTTAAGAGAGGCTTAATGACAGTTTTCAAGGCCCTTGGGAATGTTCCAGATTGAAGTGACATGTTAACTATGTGAGTGAGTGGTGCTAACAAACTGCTCAGAACAGACTTTAGAAATCTGGTGGGTAACACATCGAGGCAGCATGTAGAAGAACTCAGACTGGTGATGATCTCTTGGACAGTATTGTCAGTTACAGGTGCAAAGTGAGTCAACTCTAAATGTGTGGGTGGTTTTAGGGTTATTATTTGCACTGTGGCATTTATGGCATTTTTAATGCCCTGGACCTTGTCATTAAAGAATACTGCAAACTCATTGCACTTAGCTGTGGAAATTAGTTCTAGTGGCAGCTGAACTGGAAGGTTTGTTAATCTGTTTACTGTTGCAAACAGAACATGTGAGGTTGTACATGTACAACCTTTTTCTATAAGTCTCTTTATGAATTTGGAGCTTTGACTTGCGCCATTTTTGCTTGGCCCTGCAGCACTCCCTTTTCTGTGCCCTGACCGACTCATTATTCCTCCATGGCGCCTTCTGCTTATTTTTAACCATTTTAACTTTCATATGAGAAATGGTGTCCATAACATTCAAGACATTAGATGTAACAGAATTTTAAAAATTGTCAACCTTTGAACATGATGGATTTTCAAAGTTTATCATTTCCACACACTTGTCACACTGTCATTTATGTGTCTCCTCCGAACAACTGCAGGACCAGCCAGTGATTTGGGAATAATTGACAGGTCAAAGAAGACATAGAAATGATCAAACAGTGCCACATCAATCGTACTGATGTACTGATGAAATATTAACCCCTTTTGTAATTAGAAGGTCCAAAGAGTGTGGCCTCTGCTGTGGGTGGGGCCACTCACATGCTGAGTAAGACCAAAGGATTCAAGGACAGCGTCAAGCTCTTTTACATTTCTGTCGCAAAAATGATCCACATGAACATTGAAATCACCTGCAATGACCAAACTGTCAAAGTCTGTGCATATGACTGAAAGCATCTCAGTAAAATCATCAATAAAACCTTGGTAGTGCTGGGGAGGCTTGTACAGGACAATGTAGAGTATGGAGGGAGACTGTTTCAGCTCCATTTTAAAAGACAAATACTCAGATGACGAAAACACCCCAAAAGACAACCTCTGGGTAACTATTATATCTCTAAAAACTGCACAGACACCTCCACCCTTTTTGTTTTTGCGTGTTTCAGATTCAAACTTGAAGTGGTCGCTTCTATTAGAACTACATCCCTCATGTTTTTGTCAAGCCATGTTTCAGTTAAAAACATAAAATCAAGATTATAAGAAGATATAAAATCATTAATTAAAAATGATTTGTTACATAAGCATCTGACATTAAGCCCAGCAAGTTTCAGATTAGTTTCAATGTGACTGGACGTTATCTTTTCACAGGGAATATGAAAATTTCTAAGATCAGACAGTCTAACTGTCCTTCTGTTCTCCAGTCTGTGTGACGTGACTACAGATATAACACAGGGCCCCGGGTTTGTTTGACCATTTTTATGACCATAAGTCCCGGCAACGCTGAGACCCACTACATCCTAGCTATGGGAGATAACAATTCTGGAGGGAGGACAGCGAAGGGGGAGACCTGGAGGGGGTTTGGGCAAAGGCTGAGTGGGGAGAGCTGGGGGGACTTTGGGTGATGAACCAGGTGAAAGGCGAGGGGGGAGATGTGGGGGTAGTTTTGTTGGTGAAGCCAGTAGTTGAAGCTCCTGGGTGGTTTGGGGGGCACAGATTTGTACGGGGAAGAGTTCATCATTGTTGACATCAGAAGTCTTGATCTTGCTAAATTAGGTGTGAGTGGAACCATCTTAATTCCTGATTTGATCAAGATGGTTGGGAAGGCCCCTGGGTGAAGGTGGAGATAAAAAGGAGAGTGATGATTGAGTGGGAGTAGATGTTGCAGGGGGGACCTAGGACTGGTCTGAGGGTAGGGGTGATGACAGGGCAGCTGCTGGGCCTGTCACAGACCGGTCCATGGTCTGTGATGAGCTTGAATCCTTCACCGGGGGCGGTGGAGATCGTTGTGGTGTTGCAGCTGATGAGTTCTTTACTGAAGGCAGTGTGGGTGATTTTGGAGCAGCGGGAGCTGAATCCTTTGCTGTGCCTGGTGGAGCTCCTGTTGATAAATCCTTTTGTGGAGTCGGTAGTTTTGTTGCTGCTGATGCTGATGCTTTGGAAGAGGTCCACTGATGAAAGTCTTGATTTCTACTTTATCAAGCTCCTCAAATAACTTCATTAAGTCCTTTTTCAAAACTTCAATCTGCTCCATTCGGATGTCCATGGCACCCACGTGTACAATCAGCTGTTTAACTCCTCTATGTGTGAACAGTACTTTGGGAAGCAGTGACGTAATCTCAGAAACTGTGCTGCTGGGGAAGCGGCATGTTTTCATTCTTCCATGTATGACTCCACTGATAGCACCGTCTCCTATCAAGAGTGTGTCACTGTTCTTGACGTTTGGCACTGTCTGTCTTTCTGCTGCTTTTTATCAACATCATGGTGGCTACAGTTGTCTTGTTCTGTAAATTCAGTCTCTGATAGTGGTAAAAATCTGTTTGTAAGCTGTATAGCAGGCGACTTTACATTAGCTTTGTATCGTTTTGGTTTTGCACCGAGTTTGACCCAAGATGCAGCTGGCTGGTCTTAACCCAGTTTTGGGAAAGACACAGAGTCACTCTGGTTTAAGTTGAAAGTAGCTTTTCTTGAAAAATATGTAGACTTCTTACCCCTCGGTGACACTGGAATTGTATCGTGAAGTCCTTTTTCAGATTCTAAAGCGAATATCCGTTCTTGTAGCTCAATTATTTCATGTTGATATTTCCGACAGCGTCACAAGAGTTTGTTTGCCTTCTCTCCCCGGACATGTCGCTGGCTTGTCAGATAGTTTGTTAAAAATGGAAAAATAAATATCTTAAAATCCTTGGTTTCCTTTGTAAAGTCATAATCCAAGATTTATAGAGGACAAAATTTGAAAAATAAATAAGGAAACAGCTGTAGCATGCAGGAGCAGCAAGGAAAAGCATCTGCACTCTTCAGTAACAGGAAGCACAATCCTGTGCAAAAAAAAGAGATATACCAAATAAAAATAAAGAGACTTGAGTTAACATCTAACTGACACATTTTTAAGGTTTTAATGTTGACTATTGTGCAATAAGGTAAATACGGTGCAGGACATGTGAGTAACATTGGGCTGCCCATCTAAAGCATGCATTTGGAGACTTGGGAACATATAAATGTATCTTAATTTGGGAAAATTTTGCAAATCTCTTTAATTTCACAAAATTGATTGTTTAGTATTGCTGCCAGAAAATGGGCTGTAAAAGAAAACAAGCTTTTGTCTTCATAAGTTACCAGGATGATAAAACTATGCATGAATACAATGAAAGTCTATGGGAGATCAGTATCAGTATTTAAAATGTTGTTTTTTTTTTTTTCAAACTGACTGTATATGTGTATATATATATATATATAGGCATTCTATATAATTAGGCATTCCTGATTTTGTTTCCTCTATTGTAAAAGGTATTTTTGTAAAGGTGCGGATAGAAGACATATTGATTAGAATCAGTGCACAAGTGGAAGAAGAAAGAGCAAGCTGTAAGAAAGGCTAATCTAGGCGGCAGTGGGTAGTGGCCTATATACATTCAAGTAAATGTACTTGAGTGGCTTTGAGTGACTGGATAAAATTGCACTTCTTCTTCTTCTTCTTCTTCTTCTTCTTCTTCTTCTTCTTCTTCTTCTTCTTCTTCTTCTTCTTCTTCTTCTTCTTCTTCTTCTTCTTTCAGTGGTCCATCTTTTGAAAATACCTGATTTGGGACATTATTTAAATGCATTGTCGTTCAGTTAGGCCTTTGTTTTTGTAAAGTTTATAATGTTACTTCTTGGGCAGCAGATATGACATAGGTAGAGGTAATTCCATAACTGTTACCTAGTACCATTTTAAAACCTATAATTTACACAATATATGATTTGCCAAACAACAATACCTAATAATGCTTTCATTATGATGAATGACCGTTTCAACTGTCAAAAAATTGTCTCAGCTTTGAGTAAATTGTCTTTGTATTTTCGATGGCATTTCACTTTTTGATGACATGATAGATTAATTCCGTTATAGAATTCAACGTTCTGTTAACTTATATTGTTCAAAATTTCTTCACAAACAGCAACATCACAAATGTAAACCATAAAATGTAACCATAATTTCTATCCCAACTAAGTCATAATTATTTTTGAAAAACATGAGAACTTGTCATATAGATTAAACTAACACTTGAAAATAAAGTAGCTTATTTGGAACAGGTCTATTTGAAATCTCTGAAAAACTGAAAGCATCACAGCTTAAAATGAGCACGAGGGTAACAGCACAGCACCAGAAGTCTCCATCTGCATCTATTTGACAAGGCGTAACTTGCCTTTTTCCGGGAGGTTATAACCAGCCACAGGTAACTAGACAGGTCTGTGACAGCAGCGACATGTGCTCATCGGACATGCACCTTTGACGCGCTTTGTTGGACATTTGGGCGAGCGTGGCACTGTGAAAGGTTGGGCATTTGGTGCTGTTGTCGAACTTGGACTAACTAAATGGAAATCAGCTTTATCAATTGTGTAAGTTTCACATTTCTAGAGTTGCGCTCCACATTTGATCATGTCTCCTTTTGTACGTTTTACTTTAAACGGGCCTGACATTGATTGTTGTCATTTGTCTTTCAAAGAATGGCAAGATGTATAAGAGTAAGTACTCGGAGGAGCGTCCTGCCATGGCTGGTGTGCGTCTCGGCTCTGAGCCTCGTGCTGCTGCTGCTGGTGACTTTGAGGATCAGCAGTGTGGATCCCGTCGACAGCGCGCGCGCACCGGTGGACCACAGAGAGGCTTTTCAGCGGTTTAACGTGGACTGCTCTGCAATATACGACATGGACCCCGTGGAGGTGGGGAGAGCTTTAGTACTAAGAAAACAAGTTGTGGAGGAGTTGGATGACACTTTGGTTAATTTCACCTCAAATTGCAACGTTTTCCGCGAGTCTAGAGGTTATAACGACGTGTGCATATCACAGGAGGAGAAAAACTTCCCATTGGCTTATTCGTTTGTTGTCCATAAAGACGCATGGATGGTTGAGAGAATAATCAAAACTTTGTATTCTCCAAGTAATATTTTCTGCATTCACTATGATGAAAAGTCCTCAGACAAGTTCCGTTCAGCAATGGAAGGCTTGGCCCAGTGTTTGCCAAACGTTATGATTGCTTCAAAAAGAGAATCAGTCTTTTATGCCAGCATTACCCGACTAAAGGCAGATTTGCATTGTATTTCAGACCTTTTGAAGTCAGATGTTAAGTGGAAGTACATTATCAATCTTTGTGGACAGGACTTCCCCCTCAGATCCAATATTGAATTAGTGTCTGAACTAACTAAGTTAAAAGGTGGAAACATGTTAGAAACCAGCAGACCTACTCAGTCAAAGAGTGAAAGATATACGTATCACCATGAAATTCAAGATGCCAACTTTGAATACCAAAAAATAGCAACCAGAACAGACAGACGGAAGGAACCGCCACCTCATGGGATTGAAATGTTTACTGGCAACGCTTACTTTGTCTTGTCGAGGGAATTTGTGGAGTATGTGCAATCCTCTGATGTGGTCAAAGATTTTCTAGCATGGTCTGAGGACACTTACTCTCCAGACGAACACTTCTGGGCAACCCTTGTGCGTATGCCAGGTGTGCCAGGTGAGGTTCCCCGGTCACAGCCTGATATCACTGATTTGATGAGTAAGACAAGACTGGTCAAGTGGTCATACCTAGAGGACAGCTTGTACCCGCAGTGCACAGGTGACCACAGACGCAGTGTTTGCATCTATGGCGTGGGAGAAATGCGCTGGCTTCTCAACTATGGTCACTGGTTTGCCAACAAATTTGACCCCAAAATAGATCCCATTATCATTCAGTGCCTCGAGGACAATCTACAGAAAAAGCAACGGTTTTTTCAGTCTCTTGCTTCATCTGTATGTTACTGAGACAAGGTTTGTTCAATTAATTAGCTTTTCACTATGATCAGTGACAATTCTAATGCTAACTGCCGTGCATTCATTTTAGTATTCTAGTAGTCAGGTTAAATCACATTCTGTAAACCTTTTTAAGATGTGCAAACAAAAACATTCTAAATGCGAGAATTGAGGCTACTGGAGGCAAAAATAAAGTGGAAACAGAATGTTATTCAAAGGAAAAAATGAAAAATTAAGGTGGTTTTGTCATGGCAGTGATATCAGAGCCTGGTTTAAAGGAGCCCTATTGTGCTTTTTTTTAAAGGTACTTACTGTTGAACTAGAACATAAGTAGATTATCATTTTACATTTTGTTCATTGTTAACCGCGATATTGATCTAAAATGGCACAATAATAGAAACAGATCCACTGACTTCCTGTAAGTCTGCCCTTGATAGTGAAAAGTGGTTATGTGACATTAAAGAGCCCTACATGTATCATTCAGAGTACATGGATATGGGTGGGCTTGGAGGCTGGAGGAGAACAGGAATTTTCTGAGCACTCAAGCCTCAGTTGCAGGACTGACAGGATTACTCAAACATGCATGAATCAATCAAAATACAAATTTGAGTAAACTAATGATGGGAAAACATAGTTAACAGGTTACAACAAGGTTAAAACCTTGTTAAAGTTGATATTGTTTAATATGTCCCCTTTCAAGGCATAACCGTAGTATTTTACAATATTTGTTCATAAGAGATTATGATAGGCCCATTTTTATGAAGGCAAATATGTTAAAAATATCTAAAGTACATACTTTGCCACAAATTATACTTTTTGTGAACCTCAAATACAAATTTGAGGCTAGAAAAGTGTATTCCTTTTTTACTGAGAAGCAAACTAACTGCCGTTAGAACCCTGGAGATTCAAAGTGGTTACTTATTTTTTTATTATAAGGACTTGGATTTCTGATGTCACTTAATGATTGAAAATGTATTATTGTCTACTTCATTTTGCCTTCTATCACCTGCATTCCGTAACTTTGAACATTCTGAGGACACACTGTATTTGCCACAGATCTGTACTTATGTGTTATATGTTCTGCACACATAATGGCGCTTCCGGTTTGGCAGGAACTCCGTTATGACAGACACAGGTAGACTTATTTGCATTATTGGACCATAAATATAATATTATGTAAATTCAAACACTAAACACGAAAATGGCCGCCGCAACTGCCACGGCAACAGAGCCCAGCCGTTATTACAACCCAATGGTCTAGACCTATATCACTACACGGTGGACGTCACAACGTCACAACAAAAAAAATCGCTTAGCCTTCTGAACATACTGGCATTCTTTCTTGTGTTGCATTGTGTGACAAATTTGGCAATTTTTTTTTACTGAAAAGGTATTTACTGAAAGGGCTCTAACCTTTTGTAGTGCCCCAGATTCCAGTGTTCCCTTATGTTCAGCTAATTTTGAAACATTTAAATTAGTTTTTCTGTCTGAACTTTCCATAACTGTCCAGAGCCTAAAAACTTAAAATTGTCCTCTATTCATCTTATTCCGGAAGTTGCCTTACGCGCCGCCGTCTTGTTTCCGTTGTATTCGTTTACATGGAGCAGACGAGCTCAACAGAAAATAAGTTCTACATGGACTAAAAAGACGTTTTCAGACTGACCAGGAAATCGGTGCGTTGTTGACTTGTTGTTGCTTGTGTTCATTAAACATTTTACACAAATCAACCTACTTTATGTAACATTTTAGCGGTGAGACATTTCCCTCGTTCATCATTAGCTTTAACGGAGTTCTCGTCAAACACAAAAATGCAAAAAACTGCAAAAGTGGGCGGGGTAGAATAAGGTCAATACAGCCTTCCTGCCAGGGTTTTTAGGGATGTTTTTGATTCTTTTGGACCTTTTATTGTAAACTTGATAAACATGTCACTTACAACTAGGTATGTGTTGACTTCATTCAAACAGGCCATAGTCCCTCTTGAAGAAGCAAAATCTGGACCTGTCTGTCTTGTCAAATTATAGAGCTTTGTCCAAGCTTCTATTTTTATTAAAACTTTTAGAAATATGCCCAGCTGCAATTGCACCTTAAAAACATTCAATTCAATTCAACATTCAATCCGGTTTTAAATCTCTTCATAGTATAGAAACTTCCTTGTTAAAGATTTGTAATAATCTTCTTTTAATTTCTGATTCAGGCAGTTCTTCCATGCTCATGCTGGTGCTTTTAAATGTGACAGCGGCATTTGACTGATTTCCTGAGGCCTGAAAACGTCTTTTTAGTCCGTGTAGAACTTATTTTCTGTTGAGCTCGTCTGCCCCGTGTAAACTAATACAATGGAAACAAGACTGCGGCGCGTAAGGCAACTTCTGGAATAAGGTGAATATATGTTGCCTCTAGGATAAATTTTCAAGTAATATAATGTGTCCTTCCACTGTTTTGCCAATGATGTGCAAATTTATTTGCCTCTCAATAAAAAATCAGACTCTGTTGGAACACTTCACAAATAAATAATATAAATAGTAAATAACTGGATGTTGCTGAATTTTCTAAATCTGAATGACAATAAGACTGAAATTGTATATTGGTGAGTGCCCTGATTCACAAAATGTTTTTAATGAGTTTTCATCTTATTGTTCTCCTGTTCTCGATAATAACTTTAAACTTGACAAACAGATCAGTTCAGTGGTGAAAACTAGCTTTTTCCAACTTAGGGTTAAGGGTTGAACAAAGTCAAGTCCTATTTGCCCCCAGACCAAATGGAAAAAGTCATTCACGCATTGATAACGTCACGCCTGGACCATTGTAACTCACTGTACTTTGGCCTTGACCAGTCTTCAGGTCCAAAATGCAGCAGCGCGCCTGCTCAGCGGGATGAGATGGAGGGACCACATCACCCCTGTGCTGTCCTCGCTCCACTGGTTACCTGTTGTCTTCAGGATCCAGTTTTAAGATTTTACTGTTTGTTTATAAGTCTCTAAGCAGTCTTCTTATTGATCTGAAACGCTTGTTTTGTTTTACACTCCAGGCAGAGCACTGAGGTCGGCTGACCAACTGCTCCTGGACTGTCCCAGGTCTAGACTAAAATCTAGAGGATCTTTACACTGGCTTTTAATCCAAGCTGAGCTGAACATTTTTGTTGCATCTATACTATGTTTTTACTTTACATTTTTCAGTATTAAATTATTTCCTCTGTGTTGTGTTTTTGAACATGAGCAGCACTTTGAGGCAGTGTATCTGTTTGTAAATGTGCTAAATAAATGCATTTTACCTTTGAATAAATGCTCAACTGCTCTGAGGGGAGCTTAATGTAAAACACAGAAGTAATCAGAATTGGTTTATTGCCATTGTGAGTGATCAAAATTCACAAACATAGGAACTTTCTTTGGCGTAAGGTGCAACATAAAATAACAAATAAAATAATTGCAAGAAATATATAAAAGGGCAGCCAGACAGTAGTAGCAAATGTGGCAGTGCAAATGGTTAACTATTTTATTATATGATTGTTAAACATTGTCCAATGGCAGAGGGAAAGAAACTGTTCTTGTGGCGGGAGGTTCTGGTCCGGATGGACCGAAGCCTCCTGCCCGAGGGGAGTGGCTCAGATAGTCCATGTCCAGAAGGGTCAGCTGTGATCCGACCTGCTCGTCCCCGAGTCCTGGAGAAATAACTAATATGTCAAACATTCCCAGACAGTGAACAGGCTTTTCAGATTCACAGGTGAACTCTTTCAGTTTGTGGCCGTATAAGCCCATTAAACAACTCGGCTCAATGCTTTGAAACTGTTTAACACATGACTCCTCGATGTCTGCTGCTTACTTATTACTTTTTTAATTTATTTTTTAATTACATTTATAGGTGAAAATGTGTGCCAAGTTATGAATTTAACAATAACATTTTTAACAGAAATGTTTAACACATGTGGCCACACATGCAACCTGTAACACATATTCACTACTATCAGAATCAGAATCGGTTTATTGCCATTGTCAGTGATCAAAAATTCATTCAAAACATAGGAACTTGCTTCGGCGTTAGGTGCAACATAAAACAATGATAATAAATAATAAAATATAATAAACTATATAAAAGAGGCATGCATAAAATTAAAAATAAAAAGACTAAGATAGATAGACTAAGACTATATACAGAAATGTACAGTTGGCAGACAGTGCAAATGTGCAAATGTGGCAGTGCAAATAGATAGTTCTTATACAATATATTGTCAAAGTGGCAGGTGTTACAAAGTGTTCATGAGTCCAACAGCAGAGGGAAAGAAACTGTTACTAATGCAGTTTGTTAACTTCTCATTGTAACCTAATTACATGCTACTTACATGAAGCTGAAAGCTTTTATACATAGGCCATATATTATTATTATTATTATTATTATTATTATTATTATGCGTTGTAGAGAAATGAACATCCTTCCTTCCTTTAACCCTAAGACTGAGGATTGCAGGGCTATGTAGAGTTGTATTTATTTTATACAGCAGGTTCAGCTGGCTCTCTTAACCCTTATATCTCACATGTTTACAGTGTAAATGATGGAGTTACTCATCAACTTGTGTGTATATAGTGGCACCCTTGAAAGCTATGTGGAAACGCATGAGCTGCATCATGACCAACCAGTCAGAATGGATGTGACTGTTGGCAGCTTTTCAAGGTGTGTCCACATTAAATCTGCAGTAGACACCTTTGTAATCAGGTGTCAGTTGAGAAATAAGGAGCACACCAAAGCCAAACACTGACATCATGCGGTGTGCATTTCACCCATGTCTAAGTTATAAGGTGTGTTGCTAAAGGGGCTTTGATTGTGTGTGTTGCAAACTAAACATAGCAACATAGAAAAGGTAACAAAGGTTACACTATGATAAACATGTCATTCATTCTTAGAGATATCAGTACCAACCCATGTCCTGTTGCCCCTCCCTCTCTCTCTCTCTCTCTCTCTCTTTCTCCCTCCCTCTCTCTTTCTCTCTCTCTCTCTCTCTGTCTCTCTTTCTCTCTCTTACTCTTTCTTTCTCTCTCTCTCTCTCTTTCTGTCTCTTTTGATTTAGATTAGATTAGAAAAGCATATTTATATCTTGTCTCCTTGCATGGTGGCAAAGCAGTTGGAGCTCCTGCCTCTCAATAAGGAGATTGTGGGTTCGATTCCCGGACCAAACCAACATCACATCACACGATCTCTCTGGATGGAGCCTGCATGTTTTCCCCGTGTTACCGTGGGTTCTGTCTGGGTTCTTTGGCTTCCTCCCACCGTCCAGAGATGTGTGTGTGTAAGTTAATGAGTTGCGTTTTTTTTTTTTTTTTATGTATCAAGTCTCTTATGGAAATAGAGAGTTGGCCACTGTCCAGGGTGTACCCCGCCTAAGGCTCAAAGTCACTGGGATAGGCTCCAGTCACCCGTGACCCCGGGAACGGGAATAAGTGGAAGAAAATGAATGAATGAATGAATGTTTTACTTTTACTTCACTACATTTCAGGGCATGTATCTGTACTTTCTACTATATTTTTGAACTGGACTAAAAAGTAAAAGTATATTTTCTTACGGTTTTAGACCTGCTGAAATGGCTGAGGGGTTTATTTTTAGCACTTGTTTTTCTTTTTTTTCCCTAGTTCCCTTTTTGCAAACAAAAAGTCTCTAAAGAGAAAAATGACCAAAACTCAACAGAATAAATCAATCAAGATAACAATTTTATGTTTTAATAGTTCTCCAAACCAAACAATAATTACTTAATTAATAATTACTTTTTACTCTTAAAATACATTTTGAATGGAGTACTTTAATACTTTTACTTCATTAGATTTTAAAATGCGATACTTTTACTTATGTATTTTTGTTGCTGTATCTGTAGTTTTACTTGAGTAACAAAATGGATTACAGCTACTGATAGAACAAGTGTTGAGTCTGCTAATTTCTGTGTCCAAACAATTTGCAGTGGCGACATGCAACCACATGAAGGCGCTGTGGTTATTTGTTAGATGAGCTGCCGTGGTCTATGGCCGTTCCTTTTTTGTCTTTTTTCAGTTTGTATCAAAGCTGTCAAAACTTGTCATAGTATCAGTGACAGGTTTGAGACGGGGGAGGGCTGTAAAGAGAAGAAGTGGGAAGATAGTGGGAAAAATGTTGTTGAAGCTGTGATACTTGACAGAAGTTATTACATTGTCACATCCCTTTGACATGCAGTATGTGTAAAGTTGTAACGTTTGCTATTCCTTTGTCTTCTTTCATTCGCAATAACTTTTTGAAATTGTATAAGTCTCATGTTGTTTATATTAATGGAAGTATTGTCCCAGTTTACCATTTGGTCTCTATACAACGATGCCTTGCACACGAGATGTCCTCCCGGTGCCATCTGTAGACTTCTTCTCTTGGTTTACAGCTTTCACATATCACTTTATGGCAACCATCACTCTTGTAAACCTTGAGAAGGCAGTTCAGGCTCCATATAAATCTGTTGCACTGGTTTGTCTGAACATGCTTTCAAAATTTCTTTCAGGAGAGCAACTTGCTGCCTCGTATCAAAAGCTTGTATTGCAGCACACATTGTTTGTATGAATTTGTTATGTTTTCTTAATAATATACATTGCCCGGCCTAAAAAAAAGCCGCCACCTGGATTCAACTAAGCAAATGAGCCTCCTATTGGATAATTGCTGCATGGGTGCTTGCCTTTCAGCTGCAACATGATATTTAAACCCAACCAATCACGCTGGGTGCCTACTGTACAAGCCTGTGCGGGCAGTGCTATGATCTGGGGAGCTGCAGTTGGTCAGGTCTTGGTTCAGCAACACTGTGTGCCCAAAGACTTAGATCAGCTGGCGACCTGAACATCCTGAAGGACCACGTTATTTCATCAGTGGATTTCTTCTTCCCTGATTCCAAGATGATAATGCCAGGATTCACGGGGCTCACGTCGTGGCAGAGTGGTTCAAGAGCATGAGACATATTCACACATGGATTGGCCACCACAGAGATAATATCTTAATTAATGAATTGTTTTATTCAATTCAGAATATTTGGTATGCGCTGGAGAAGGCTTTGGCAGTGGTCAGGCGCATCCATCATCAATACAAGATTTTGGTGAAAAACGAATGAAGCTAATTTTTTACTTTTTTTTTTCTGGCAACTCTTTTTTGCCGGGCGCTGTATGTTTATTGCCCCATATTGTCATAAACAGGTTTGATCACAAAATTAGGCTACACGATTCTTGGCTATAGTGTAAGAATATTAGACATCCCACACATCAGTGAGTGAAAATAAAACAAAACGTGTCAGTGCATGTATGATCAATTACATGGCAGTGAGAATTAGTTTAAAACCAGTGCAATGGCATCATGAGTTCGGAGTATTTTTTGTCCCCACATTGCTGTTTGTTTGGCAACAATATTGTATGTGTTGTGATGGGGGATGGGAAGCAAGTGGGTGATTTATAACCGCGACACCGGGTCTCTTCTCTCCTCCCAGAGCAGCCCTGCAAACACATCCATTACCAAAGTACTGATGTTAATGGCATTGTGGTGTGCGCCTGCTCTGGGTCCTCAGTATGCGCCATGTATGCGTCTGTGTGTGAGAGCGGATAGCGATAACCAGATGCTGGGTGAACGGGAGGTGAAGGTTGCCAGGGCTGTGCCGGTTTTCCCTCTCCGTGTGCAAGCTCAGTTCATGGCTGTATGTGCATGCAATGTTGCATTTGTATAGGGACCCACTGCTGATTGTTTATGGACCCTCACAGAGTGTTGACTAATTTCCAATAACCTGCCCGGTTCTCGCCTTCTTCCTTGTGAGACACGCTCTGTTGGAAAGGCCCAGCTTCAGATATAAAACAGTAAAAGATAGAAGTGAGGGAAATACTCCAGAGAGAAAACACAGGGAAAAATAAATATATATAAGAAAGGATGGAGCACTTCTAATGGACTGTCCGGGGCTCAAACCACATCCTCCTCAGCATGTGAGTGTGTGTCTGAAGGTGTGTGCGCACGTTAGGCTGTACATTAAAACCAGTCAGGGGGAAAATGACTGCAGACCTGGACCACAACGAGTCCACCTGGTCCACAGTGAGAGGGGGATAAAGAGGGGAGTAAAAGTATGAAGGTTTGGACCAGGCAAGACACGGGGCGAGTCAAAGCACTGATCTGAACAGAATAGCCAAAGCCAAAATTTCATCGTAACGTTACTTTAAAAAAAAAAAAAAAAAAAAAAAAAAAAAACAGTCCCCCAAATAATTAGGCTAAGAGTAACAATTATTTTTGAGAAACTACCAGGCCTACTTAACAGCTTGGACATAAGATTTGAATTGATTTATCTGACCAGGGACAATACACAAAATAGATCAATGTATTAAAAAGAATATGTCTCATGTGTCAGCATTTAGCAAAAATACTATTTGCTATTATGCTTTTTTTTAACCCATGTTTTTTACCCAAGTACTTTATTTTTAATTGTTATGTTCAGACAACTACGCTGTGATTTATATTGAATGTAGCTAAGTAATAAATAATAATTTAAGTAAGTTTTTTTTTCTTCCAACTACAGTTAAAGTATAAAAACTGCAAAGCCTCAAACGTTTGACAGTTGACACTGATTTCCAGTAGTCACTCAATAGTTTTGAATAAAAACAGACATTTCTTGTTGTAAGAGGTTTTTATTACCAGTGCTATGTACATAGAAATTATACAGACAGCCCCCCTCTATTTTAATTGTGCACACAATCTCACTCCATCACACGCACGCACGCACACACGCACGCACGTACACACACGCACACACATCATCAAATGCACCTCATCATAAACACACAGACCAAATAAATTTTACCTCAGGTCATCAGACAGATCTGATACAACGCCCAGTCCATAAATGGCCTCAGTTGGGCTTATCAAGTAGAGCCAGCTCATGAGAGAAAATCAGAGTGTTGGATGAAATACATTTTCGGCTGACATTACAAAGCAAAAATGAAAACGTGATGTAAATGGCTGGTTCACATTATAAATGATGTATCACCCTTTTGTCTTCAGAAGATATGTTGGTTTACTGCACTCTGAAGAAAATATGCCCGTTTAGCTTCACCGATGACTTACCTTAACTTTTAAAAAATTGAAGCCCTGACACATTTAGCCTTAAAACATTCGATAAATCTATGTGTATGGTTTAGAACATAAAGTGTGTGATGACCGCAGCAGTACAAACATTTCCGTATCAAGTCTAATTACGGTGCTGTTTCACACTTTGCCGCTAGATGGCAATGAGTGTTAAAGCGCAGTCTGTGGAAATGTCACAGATGTTGTCTGCCCCCTCTTTTGTTTTCTCTCTTTGGAGGAAAGAGACCTCAGCTGTTGAAGGAGATTCTCCATTATAGGTTCAATGTTCTTTTGAAAATCATTTCCATTAAAACATGTTTTTTTAAAAGGGACAGTAACAAAAGGAAGGTCAGGTGAAGCAGCGCGCTGAGCACAGCTATCAGGGCCGCCTGGAAGGGTGTGAGATTTGTGTGTACCACAGTCACTGAGTACAAGTGTCTTTATAATTGTGTCCGTGTTTTGAATAATAGCACATACATTTTTTATTGGAGCTTTGATCAAGAATGCATTTAGTGCATTACCTGAGCAAAGACAGTAGCAAAGCGCTTCTATAAAACTAAGTCAGTGCCAAATATGTGTATGTCCAGTGAATAAAGAAGAAACCTCTCAATTGACCTAAACCAGAACATGTTTACAGTGTTTGTGTGTTTTAATTGCCACATCTGTGTTTAGGTGTTAAAGTACTGAAACCTGGTTCTTTGTCTTATTTTGTGATGAGTTTGAGTGTACTACTTCTGCAATAATGAAACAGATGTAAAGGAACAAAAAATAGGACTTTGAAACAATATTTTCATAAAACTGAGAAAATAAAGATGAGTTAAAATGTCCCCTTTGGCATTTTCTCTCTAGTTTGCGACTATGCAACCTTCATGGACATGGAGGGGAAGGCCAGGGCACTTTGCTGGATGGAGTTGCAGAAATATTTGTCAGATTTCAAGTCCAGTAATCCACAAGGGCATCCACAAGGGCAGTGACTTTTCCCATGAAGCTGCCCTGACCAAGTTGAGTCCATTTGTGAGCATTGACTATCAGTCCTTTGTAGAAATCTCAAAATTACTCCAGAATATGGTTGTAGTACATCTCCTGAATTACACAAGGCTCCTCCAGTCCACTACCAGGCTGCAGTCTCTCCCATCTCCTGGCCTTGGTGGGACATGGGGGCACTGTAGCTGGAGTTACTGGCTAAAGAGAAAGGGGGACTGGGTCCTCCCCCGTATGCCTCTCCTGGGACAGTCTGTAAACCGGGCTCTGGACTGGGCGTCTCTGCATGGGAGATCATGTCCGTGAACCTTTGGTCATCTGAAGGGTGGTGGCCTGAGCCCTCCATGGCCCCTGGTCCGGAGGCTAACATGTACGGGGATTCTGCAGGAGACTGGGCCTGAGATGAAGGGGGCCCGTGTGGGAAGAAATCATAGTTATTTCCTGCACCATAGTAGTCTCCTTGATACTCTGTGGAGAGACACAAGCATGTGTCAGTTATGCATTCACTGGTCTTTGTAAATGAAACAGCACAGTCTGATAATTATAACTATCTTCTGGACACACTGTAACACCACAAACCCATAAGTGCTGAAATCAATCGTGTTCTATTTCTACTATCTCCATTTAAGTGAATATACAACTCCATTCCCCTGTTCCACACTTTTGCACTCCACATTTATCTAGCTTATTTCAAGGTGTAGAAACTTCTCTTGGAGAAGGAGGTGCAGAATCAGACTGAACTGAAAGAACTGAACTCTTTTTAAAGTGTGTGTTTTCTTCAGTCTTGGTTGGCCATTTTAAAAAACAATCATCGTCTCATACGCTAATTATAACACAACAAAAACACAATCAGATTACGTAATCATTAAACAACAAGGAGCTGTACATTAAACTGTTTTAACACACTGACGCTGAGTCTAGAACGGGCAGCGTTAAAACTGTGTAACACACGGCTCCTCTTTTTTAATGCACTTATGCCATGGTCCCACAACCAGTTAATGAATATAAAACATGTTAGTTGTCTGTTGGCTGTTTGAACGATCAGTTATCTCAATTTAGCTTAAGTTAGTCCCTCTGAACTGCACTTCATTTGTTTACCCATTGCTATGGTGATGCCCACCGTGTAGTGATATAGAATGTCTGCGGTTATTCAAAACAATCGCCTGATAGTTAGAATTAGCATTTAGCATTAGCATTAGAATTCACTGACCATGTTCATATTTGATTTTTTTTTTGTCTTTACTTCAATCGTATCTTCTTTTTTTTTATCTCTAGAACAAAATTAAAGACATGATACACACAAAAACATATACTCAAATAATTTGGAACATTTTGAATAGTATCTATGGCATGGAAATAGAATAAATGCATTCCTGATTATTATGAAAACATATTTCTATAATTACATCACATATAATGATGAGTAAAAACAAGAAAAAATTGTCCCAATCAACTCACAAAACATGTGAAAAACAAGGTGCATGATTTGGTCCCATGTGCTCCCTCCCACTTCCTTCTGTTAGCCTTGGTCAGGTCTTTTTCTGTGGCTCAGTGGAAGAAGAGCATTCGCCTTCACAAGCCTGAAGGATTTATGCAGCTCCAGTTCATACCAGTCTGAGTCTTGTATCCTTGCCTATGGTTGTGTTCAACTCACATGGGTTTCAGCTTCCTGTTTGTGCGTGCCATTTTGAGCACATTTCACAGTTTCAAATATTTATTTTTTTGTTTGAAATGTTAATTGATAAGGTAACAATTCAAAATGTTCATCACTCTGAAACCTATTTGGATGTGTGAGAGGTTGTGGTCAAAAGGGTTGTTGGCGCAGACATCCACGTTTCCGGTCATCATCTCCAATGTTATAATAGCTTATAGTTGAGGAGTGAGTGAATAATGCAATAGAAAGTTATTTGTGTCTTTCAAAGTTGTTGTATTTACCAAGTACCATAATATAATTACAACTAATTCTGTTGTACTCAGTGACATTATTGAGCATTTAACAACATTTACACAACTGAAACTATCTTTTTTTACGTACAACAACAGAGACATATTTAGTAGGACATTATTTTGTGCAGTAAAGCTGTGTGAAACCTATACTTCGAAGTGGTTTTCAACCGGGTAAAGGCATAAGATCATTTCAGAGCTTGCCAAATCATATGGGGTGGAAACATGTGTAACTAGGCCTGACACCTTTGAAATGCAGTGGCTGTAGATTCCCTATTCTAGGCATAATTAATCTATGAAAGCACATGTCCTCAATAAAAATTAGACAATATAGCAAGCTGTATTTTTAAGTCTTTGTGTTTAGAAACAATGTTTTATTATCATTATCCCTTTTTGTGCCTTTGTACACGTTTGTGAAAAGATGACCTTTTTGGAAATATAACTGGTAATATTGTATGCTACGTATATTTTACTGAATCACATTTAAATTGTGTCTTTATGTTCACCTATTTTTCTACTATTTTAAATAACAGACATTGCAAATAACTAACCTATTTAGCTTTTATAGGTTGATTGGTTTATCTTAAAACAACATTTTCCTACCTCCGTAATAGCTGTAAGCTCCAGGTCCCAGTATATCTGCGTCCTCTATCCTCCCGCCAAGGGGCCTCATTCGCCTGGGCCCCCGGAAAAATGCATGCCTCCGGGCCCCTAAAGCACTCAGCTGCTTCATTCTCCGCTCTTTCGATCTTCTGTTTTGAAACCAAACCTGCAAACAATGCAGGAGTAACATGTAAGTCATTCAAGCAAATACAATGTCTTGTATGATTTGTCCAAATTTGCGGTGGCACTGTATTTTATTACCGAGAAAACAAATTTACATGTAAAACACAGACAAATGCCAAAATTTTAAACTAAGCATCTATAGATTATGCTTACATAAGGAGCTTATTCTATTCCAAACATTTTGTACTTCTGAGGTGCTTCGCCTGTAGAATGATGGGATTACTGTAATAGGTACAAATGTAAAAGTTCAAATAGAAGCTGCAATCACAGCATAAAAGAGCTTATCATAAATGTGAAGAAAACTCTTTGACAAAGAACAAAGCCGTATTTTTTTTTTTTTTTTGCACCATATGGAAGAATTTCTGTGCATTGTAAATACATAACACATCTAACTTCGGCTTGCTGCATAATGATGCATGTTCACACTACAGCCCAGGCTACACCAGAGGCATGCATCCCACTGTGCTGTAGATTTATGAAAAACATACAGAGACAACAACAACACAAAACACCTCTAAACCACTCAGCAGCGCTCTCTGTACTCAGGCAGCATGGCGACACCTGCTTATGAGAGAACAATTGTCTAACTGTAGGCTACATTTTTATGGAAATGCTCTGGCTCCCCTCGAGAGAGCATTGCTTAGGGATTACACACTCAAGCGTCTGGAAGCACCTCACGGGGTTTCCTGCATCCACAGCAATGGTATTTAACAAAGACTGCCTTCATTTTGGTCCAGCTCTATTTGTGGAGGAATAGCAGATGGAGGGGTGGGCATCTGATATATTGATTGATTGACTGATTGGTGCATGGACTGATGAGGCAGAGTAGATGCACCTCACAGAGGGGGTTGGTTAGTATTTAGGGGGGCCTAGACTAAATTATCACTGCGAAGGGGGGCAGGCTGTAAGTGAGTAAGAGAAGAGAGGTGGGAAAAGGGGAGGGTGTTATGCAAATCTGTGAAATCAGCGATAATTACAGTGAGTGCACAAAAAGCCACATCACAGTTGGGAGAGCGGGTGCTAATCATCCTGACACAGTCTGAACCAGACACCAGCAGCTCTGTTAGTCTGAGCATTAACGGGATGTGTTTGAGCGAATAGAAAGGCAGTGGTCACTTGGTTAATGTGTAAACACGTGAAGCCCAAGGCAAAACACAACTGATCCTTTACTCATTAAATGTTGTGCATGTCATTGGATTAGCTATCAGCGGGAAATTATGCACATCTCAGGCCACAATCTCTTCTTGCATTAGGCATTAAGACCCAAAAATAAAAATAAAAATAAAAATAAAAATAAAAATAAAAATAAAAATAAAAATAAAAATAAAAATAAAAATAAAAATAAAAATAAAATGGATGGATTCTGTGTGATTCTATATGCAACATTTTATTTCGTTTAAAAAAAGAACTTTCAATAAAATGAAGTTTTAGAGGACGCGATGTGAGGACGTGAGCTCACCTGGATCACGCGCATGTTCAGGCCCGTTTCCTGTGCGAGCTGCTCTCGTATGTGGCGCGTGGGTTTAGGCGTCGCTACGAAGGCGGCCTTGAGAGTCTCGAGCTGCTTGGCCTTGATGGTTGTCCGCGGACCGCGCCTCTTTGCCCCGGAACTCTGCTCTTCGTTTTCGATGTTGTTGGTCTCTTTGTCCGAAGACGTGGAGTTGTCCGTTTCTTTAATGTCATCCTGAATTGGATCCACTAGATCCGGCGATAAACTTCTATCTGTACACGAGGACACTGTGGACACCAAGCACAAAAGAATCACGACACGCACGCCAAAACAAATAAAGGAATATATATCTCATTGGCTAATTAATTGGGATAGTAAGAAAGTGAAGAAGTGATTAAATTATTGATATTTTCCGTCAATATGACGGCGTGTTCTTGGTCAGAGAAAGACAAAAAAAAGGGGGTAAAGAAAACAAACCAAGAAATGGCTCTGAGAAACTTGCTCTTTGTTCGGCAAGAATCCTCTTAACGAACTAGTAAATAACTAGAGTTGGATGTATTGAGGGGGAAAAATCGAATATATATATCAGGATTTTGTGACATCGTGCTAGTAAAATGGCAGAATTTGCGGAAAGCCACCTCGTGTCTAACAATTAATCTACCACCCAACCATTAGTTTTAATCCTGGTAGCTTTATTTTGCTTTACTGTGTGAGCCATACGATTGTTTTTCTTCTGTGAACTGAAACGTAAAATTCCCTAATTTATACCTGAATTAAGGCTGACCTCCTTGATAGCTCCGGAAGTCAGGTAATCTTCTTTGCACACAAACTTGTTTTCATCGATGACATACAGCTCCTCTCCCGTGGACAGCTGCTTGTTGCAGACCATGCACGTAAAGCAGTTCAAATGAAACACTTTGCTTCGCGCTTTACGCACGAGGTCGTTTGGCGAGATTCCCTGCAGACAGCCTGCGCATTTTGTCCCGAAGCGCCTGAAAAAAACAACGTTAGTTTACCAATATTTACCATGGCCAAACAAAGACTGTAGAATTAAATTATATTATATTATATTATATTATATTATATTATATTATATTATATTATATTATATTATATTATATTATATTATATTATATTATATTATATTATATTATATTATATTATACAAAATAACATGAATTATATCGTTTATGGAAAACCGTTATTAATAATAATAATTAGATGTTCATGAAAGACTTATGGCTTAACTAATTTTGATGGAGATGTTTTAACAATAACCCCACGCTAAACGAATTAGTGACAATCAACATATTGTAGCTACGGATATATTATGGGATTAGGAAGAGTCGGAGCATTTAAGCGCGTGATAATCCACATTCACTTTTTTTTTAATTCTGGCGGGTACACACTCTTGTCTGGGACGCACAAATGGGGCTCCTCATTGACGAAGCATGAAGACGCTTGTGATGGATCCCAGCTGAAGGTCCAGTGCACGGGTTCGCAGGAGCTGAGGCTCACAGCTGGACTTGGCTGTGACCACAGGGCGCTGCTTAAGCCTCCAGGTGAACGCAAGCGCTCCTTTTGTGCGCTATTGTCTTTACTCTAATGTGAGCTTGTCTTCTCAATCGCCGCGGTATCATTCCACTGTCCCCTTTCACATGCATGTTTCTATCCTCCCATAGGGCCTCACGCTACTTACACAACAAATGGACACATTTAGGCAATTAGCTTAATGTGTCACAATTGAGACCCGGTGCTAGATGGGACATACAGGTAAAATGAGGACCAAGGCATGGTTTTGCTAGTAACAGATGTCCCAACAAAGCCCGCGCAGCTGAAACACCTGAAATCGTCTAATACAGCTGCAAACCCTCTTCACATCTTCCTGCTTCTTGGACCATACTTAGATGGTTATGCGGTTGACATAAATTGTTGGATTTGAAAAGAGTAAAAACGAACAGAAAAGCGCTAAGTTATCTGACCAAATGTAAACACTTGCTTTTGTCTTCAGTCTAGTTTAAACTTCTTTTAAACTGCCTTTACTCTGAACATAGCGTATTTGAACCTTTATTTTGTTTTATTTTTATTTTTATTATTATTATTTTTAGCTTTGAATCAAACAATTGAACAACTGAATAACATTCAATAAAACCTTAACGTGAGATATTTTTGCGTCAAGACAGTAAAACGTTCTGTCAAAGCAAAGTACAAAAATGATATGCCAATTCAGTACACTGTCATATTGAATTACCTGAAGAAGTCCATTTTACAGTAAAGCTTGCCGTCCCTGGAGAAACATTTTTCCGTAAGGTTGCAGTTGCACTCGCAACATTGCACGCACTTGACATGCCATGCTCTGTGCAGCACATTGAGGAGAAAGCGGTCCAGAATGGGCCGCTCGCAGCCGGCACAATGGACCATCATGACCCCGGCCTGCAGGACGCCGATGACAGCGCTGCTCGGACTGGCACCAGCCGGATCTCCGCGGAACAACGTTTTGGCGCTGATACCTGGTCTGCTACTCTGGAAACGAGACCCCGCCGAGCAAGAGCGGTGTCAACCCGAAGAGGCGTAATTAGTCCGGTCCGGGAAAAGGCGCTGTCTTACCACTTGTCACAATCCTCAGAGAAAGTAGAAAGAAGATACGAGCGACTCAGAACAACGGCACCGCACATGTTTTCCCGTTTTACTTTGAAACAAGTCTTTCTGTGGATCATGTCTTCGTGGTTTGACCACCTTTATGTTTTGACTCTTCACATTTCCCCAACGTGGTTCTCGCCACTTTCTTGCGCATCACTGTGCCAGAGTTATCGCGGTGTAAGGAGGCCTCACATTGGGTGACGTCCTGCTTAATTCTCTAGCAGCACGAGCCAATCAGAGTGCAGTTGTCATGGTTACGCGCTCCTAGCCTCCGCGCGGACCCGAGTCCCAATATCCATCTCTGAAAACATGGCTGTGGACTCCGGCTCAAAGTAGAACTCTGACACGATGGACGAGCTCTTAAAGGTGGCAATAGTGCAATCGTAACACACGTGGATAGGCCACACAAAACAGAAGGACACAACGGACAGTATCTCTTTAGCTGAATTAAAACAAGCAGGACATGGCTCATACTGCAGCCTGGAGCCCTGTGCTGGCAGGTGAGTGGGGGGCAGGAGGCTTTTCTCATGCAGAAAGCTTTTTACGGGGAAATGCAATGGATTAGTTGCAGCTCATCAATGGGGTGAGTCTGCTCACCCGGTGCTTTAACACAGTGGCCACCAATCGAAAGAAATTTCAATATTTACCAACTGCCTCGTTTTGTTAGTTGCTGTTAAGCAAACAAGCGCGAGGCTAATTTATGTCGTGGCCGAGCCGGGGACGTGTGGAAGCATTAGCTGACCATTTTAATGCTTCATTTAAATGACATTAGGTGTGAAGTTTGGCTCATTTTGAGTGAGTCGCTCAGGATAACATTTGGAGGACAATGAAGCCTAGGAGACCAAAGATAACAACACTGATACAAGCAGACTTGTATGCTTAGCCAGGAACATTTTGAAACATTCTGCAAACTTGACCAACAAATCATTAGGTTAGTTGTTTATATAGACTCTATTCTGTCACTCACACTAGACCTGCTATTTTGACATTACAGGTATTACAGGTAATGTTGCCTTCTTGCGGATTGATTTGAGTTATTATAACACGCAGTGATCTAGGTTCATGCTTTTTTTTTATTACATAGATACATTAGGGGTAGAATTGGTTTAAGATAGAAATTTTGATTTTCAGATCTTGTGTCTATTTCAAAATAGCCTGAAGCCCCAAAGCAAGAGTGAGACAACACAAGGTATAGATAAAAAGACTGGTGGGAACATAACCCTGTGAAGCGCCAGTGTCCCATCACCCTGTTTAAATGAAGTCATGTCTCTTTGTGCCCAGATATAAAAGATCCAGTTTGCTTTGACTTTGCTGTGCAGCTTGCACCAAAGCCACAGTCAAAACTCACCTGTGAAGACGACTATAGGAGCTGTCCATGGTGCTGAAGGCTGTAAGCACAGAGGACCAAGGACAGCAGCAGGCGGGTGAGTTTGAATAAGACTCATGATCACAGAAAGTATTCTGTATATTCTGTAAACACAATGTCCATCTTTAATAGACCTGGATACGCAGTGACACAGTGATCAGTGCCATACAAGCTGTGGTTTACATTTTACTCCAAGGCTCTACACCTTTATATCTGTACTCTTATGATCCTTTTCAGGTCCTGTCTCACTGCCTGAACTGTGTAGGTCATAGGTTCTTTTAGACCTTAAAAAGAGTCCAATTGTTAATTACAACAACATTCCCCCTCTGCCACAGTAAAGACTGTGGCTGATTTTCTTGGAATATTCTGGCATTATCACTGTGAATAAAAAATATGATACATTCTAATGATTTTAAAAACTGAAGATGAGTCTACCTACCTATACAAACCTTGAAACTCAATTTAGGATTCTGCTCATTCAGCCTCAGTTGATAAATCTAGTCTTTATTGGTCCTTTGAAAGCCGTACACTGAAGCAATTCTTTCTGTATCCTTTATACA
This sequence comes from Rhinogobius similis, assembly GCA_019453435.1. Taxonomy (NCBI): domain Eukaryota; kingdom Metazoa; phylum Chordata; class Actinopteri; order Gobiiformes; family Gobiidae; genus Rhinogobius; species Rhinogobius similis. Next base: position 28,529,820 of record CM033619.1, on the reverse strand, counting down.
AGGTAAAGTATGGCTCGTTGTTATTCAGTGCTTGCAACATGGATGAAAAGGCCCAGATTCCAATTGGAAACTCATCAGCAAATCACAAAATGTTAATCTGAATTGTTTTGTAAACTTTAAGTATTTATTTATACATTGAAAGGGTTTGTTACTCGATTGCACTTCAATTTAAACCACAAAATGTTTCCAAGGTCCAATCATATGAAGTGGGTTGAGTATTAGTGCCCTTTCTTTAAAAAGAGGCCTCACAAAAATAATTTGAGCTGTTTCTCCCCCATATTACTTTTTTTTTTTAATTATGAAATCCAGAGGATCATTTATTTAACATATATCACACTAAGATGTAGAACATAATATCTGAATTGTATTAAATTCCATATAAATAACTATAATAATAAATAAGTTTGTATTTTATGAAGGAAAAACCAAGTCCTCTCCTGGCCCCAAATGTCCCCATGTCTTCTCTCCTGCAGGCCTATACCCTCCACAGTGACAGGCAGGACACCTGAGCAGGCCTCCCTCTCTCGACATTGCGACCCGCCTGCACACGCCTAACACACATGTCTGCTGGAGACCACCTCCAGGGCCCCTTTTTGGCATGGCCACTCCCAGGAGAGAGGTTAGTATGATGGATGTCTGATTGGTAGCCCTCCCTTAGGGCCTCCCTCTCTGTCACCTCCTTGCGCTCTGAATTAAAAGGCCGTTTGTCTCCTGTGAGTCCTCAGCTGTAGACCGCCGCCTGCAATTTCACAGCACTCAGAGAGAGAGGGAGACCATTACAGAGGAGCTTGTCAGGGGAGCCATCACGGCCCGGACACGCCTCAGGGACTTTCTCTTTCCCCTCTATATCTCTCCCTGCCTCTGTCTCGTCCTGCTCAGCCCACCAACACCTCTATCTCACTGCAGCCAGCCACCAGTTTCCTAAATGTGTAGGCTATATATGCGTTTATGCACACACAATATATATATATATATATATATATATATATATATATATATATATATATATATATATACATACACACATATATACATATATACACACACACACACACACACACACACATATATATATATATATATATATATAATTAGAGGAAACTGTTCAAGGATGGGAGACAGTTACCTAGCTATGGTTCTTGTCCACACTCGTTGTGTCCTTAGGCAAGACACTTCATCCAACTTGCAGCATGAATGTGACATGTGTGCGAGTGGTTGGTGGTGGTCTGAGGGGCCGATGGTGCAGATTGGCTGCCTTGTTTCCATCAGTTCGCTGCAGCTGCAGCTGTGGCAACTATGGTAGTGAATAGGAGTGAATAAACAATGCAGTGCTCAATCCTATGCAATATTAAAGGAGACATGCATGTTTAAATTGTTTTTTCTTCCATTTACACACTCACTGTTGCATTTTTTGCATGCCCAAGTAATCTTTATTCTCTTGCATTCACAACGTAATTGCTCTAAAAATTCCGGTTTTTCCCAGCCCCCTATACACACTCACACATTCTGCACTGACGTTGTTATTACATCGCAAGAGAATGCAGAGTTATTCTTTGGGAACTTTGCATGCTGAATCATATAAATATTATAGCTTCAGATGACAAATGAGAGGACTAAAATCAGATGCACCTAACTGCCAAGACAATTGCGCAACACTGCGCACTGTAGACCAGGTGAGAGATGGGAGTACATCTGTGGTAGATTTCTTGCTGCAGTCAACCTGTGTGCAAAGTGGTGTGACTTTTTATGGAAAGGTGTAAAAAAGATGGCGGAGGGGATGTGGCTAGTTTAAAGAATAAAAATCTGAGTCAATGGCTGCTGGTGTGCGGAGTTCAGCCCCTGTCATTGAGATATAATGAGGCAGATCACCTTCTACTGTGGGCCATCCTAATGAGCTAATGAATGGGGGTGTGCATCGCACCTTTGCCCTCACCTACTCTATTAATCAGAGTAGGGTCGCACACAGCCCGCAGGACCAGCCTCCTCCATCTGCAGCACTAATGGACCGAGCGATAGATGGAAGGTGCTTTTAGTTAAGGGGATGCAGACAGTAACCAGGAAAGCACAGAGGAATTGAACGTAGGCAATGTCTCTGTAACATTTAAAATCTATAAAATATAAGGCCTGTAACTGCTCCACCAAGAGTCGATCTGAAAGGTCGTACTGATGTCAGTTTCATATAAACTACATTCATTATGACAATAGAGAATTTATTCCATGCAACAAAAAGACAAAATGCAAGACATAAATTATTTTATAATAAGAATGGCACATGTGACATTTTAAGCTGCAACACTTATATTTGAACAATTATACAATTATACAAGCACTAAAATAAAGCAAATACATGCAAGGATTAATGTATGCTAATTGGTGCTAAAGCACTATACAAAACAAAGACTATCTTTTAGTTTTGTTATCCAAATGTATCATATGTTACAAATGTAGACTATTGTATTCGTTTTCAGTTTTATTTTCTGTTGTTGGAAGCGTAAGAATGTTAATAGCATGTTAGGTTGCGTACGTGGATAACTTCCAAAATTGATTTGGTACAAAACAAATAGTCATGAAGTAATAAAGTGGATGGACTTTGTTGGGTTGTTGACTATGGTCTACATGAAAAGATTACGTATGGAACTCAACCTTATCAACTAAAAACAGAATTAAATGGACAGGAGAACAGGATTTCTGTGCAAATGACGTTCTAATCAAAACAATTTTATAGATTTTTAATCAACTATTCAGAGTGGTAGCTGCAGTGCACATGCAGCACCGCTCAGTGGCCTGACCTTTTGATAAAAATACTGCTAAGTGTAACGCAATTTGGCACATTTTCTCTAAGATTGATTTTTTAAAATATATTTTGCTCATGTTTACATCATGAGGGCTTGCTTGGCAGTGACAAAAACACATATTAAAGAAAAACATAATTAAAAATGAAAATAAAAGGGATACGTATAAATGTGTGACCTCAAAATATAGAGCATATTTATGCTTTTCTATTGGTCACTTGACACACACACACACACACACACACACACACACACAAAAACAACAACAAAATGATCACAAATCTATCAATGAGGTGGCTCATTTCAGTATCAGCTATGTTGCTTGGCTGTATCTCTGCCGTGCCTTGTGGAGCCAGACCTGGGCAGTGGGTCTGTTTACACATTGTGTTTGTCCACAGCCTGAAAGAAGGCCATCATTCATGAACCACAATGAAAGAACCTATTGGGAGCATACAGAGAAATCAGGGTCGGTTGTTCATTGGCAGTGACCAAGACAAGTTTGTCTCCAGACCCTGAAACTGGGTCCTTGAGTGGAATTTGGCTCTCAGCTGATGAGATGATGATGTTTGCAGAGGTAGAGGTTCTCCTCATTTTTCCCATCTTCTAAGCACAGCCTGAAGGGGTTGGAGCTAGTTCACCCATCGCCCATGCCAAGGCCATTGGGGCAAAGGGGGGTGGATAAGATGTGTCTTGAGTAAATTCAATTTAATATTATTTTTGTACAGGAAAAAAGGTTAAAATACATTAAGCGGGCCTGATTTAGTTAAAAAACCTGTTCTGCAGCAAAGGACAGAAAGCAACAACATTCAAAACAAGAGCAGATAAACACCCTCACATTATAAAGTTCACAGTGACTACAGTGTAGCCTTCTGTCAAGAATAGTCTACTTTTTTATGTGGGCATCAGAGCTGCTTGTCCTCAAATAAAGAGGGGTATCATTTAGAGCCTGGTGCAGGTGTGGAAGAACCTCTGTCCAAAGCTGTTCCTAAAGCTGGTACCAGGAGCTGCTCCTGTGAGCTCTAGATCTAGTGTTCAGATGTTGTGTTCCCTGATGGGATTGAAGCCACTGGTGTAGGGGAAATGGTTATTTTTTTTCATCTGGAAGTAAAAACTGGTGGACAGGCTTTTTGGATGGTTTTCAAGTCTTGTTGCAAAGCCTGGCCACAGTCTCCAACACTTCATTGGTGGTCAGTGACCAGACGGGCAAACGGGAGATGGTGGAAAGGACTCAGCAGGTGTTTAATATGGCCTAATTTCATAGACAAATCGTTTTTGCCGTATTTTTTGGCCTGAGTTTGAGTGTGCTCTCTAGCTTTTGGGTATCTGTAAGTAGTTGTCAAATTAAGTTTATTGACCAGAAAAGATGACTTCCTGGATTAGTACATGGTTGGCCTTTTTCTTATTAATTAAGCGTAGGGACTATTTTTCCTAAAACGTCTGACTAAAATGAGTCCCAATTCAAGCTGAAGCTGTTTCTGAGCTCTTTGGAGCACAAACAAATGGTTGGACTCTTTGTAAAATTGAGGCTATGCAGTTTTGTCCTTCAATGTCACAGGAATATACATTTTTATTTTCTAAGTATATATGAAAAGAATTTCCCCTTGGGGATAAATAAAAGTAATTCTGATTCTGATGAAGGAGAGCTGCTGTCTGGAGGTATGGACTGATTATAGTTGGGCAATATTTTTTGACAATTCCAGTGTAAAAGCTTAAGATAAAAAAATTGTTCTAGGGACTTAGTTCTAGGGAAGTTAAAAAATAGTCCTGGTGGAATTCATAATAAATGTCCTATAATTTTTTTTATTATTTTTTTTAATTTTAGGGTAATTTTTTAATTTGTGTGTGTGGAGTACAAACTGACCCTGATTCATCCCAGAATTATGGATTTTACTGTACATAAGTGGGTTATGTTATGTTTAACATGTAGCAGCCTGATAATTCCCTTTTATCAGATGGATTAATATATTTATTTATATTAAGAACAAAATCAGAGGGCCCACCCAAGGGCCCACTGCCTATTATGAGGTTAACAGTGAGGTGATTCTCAAACATTAATTGCTGAATATTCACAAGATTAGAGAACAGTATTGGGTCTAAGGATGTTAGGGGTATGTGTGGATCTGTTACATACAGTATATTAATTGTTTCTTATGCTCTTGTGTAGTTTAAACAAAAGGTGTTGGATGCATCCTGTGGTAGCAAGTGACCAAACTACAACAGAATCTTGTTATGTGAACAGCTTCAGAAGGAAAGTGAGCTGGAAATAATCTGGTGTGTGTATGTGCACTCAGCACTGCCTCCTCCTGCCTAACCGCACCAGCGGCCACTTGAATTAGCAGCAGAGGATTATGGGCCGAGAGCTTCATTAATCTGGGCAACAAACAGTGGCCAATGTGAATATTTGCACCAGAAATTGAAAAGATTAAGTCCTGTTTGACAATGACTGGCAGACTCTGCCAAGACAAGAGGCTACTGTTATAAATATTCATATCTGGACTTTCTTGGGAGCCTGCCCCTGTATATTTGTGGGGTTTTATTTGGAAACAATTAGTAACAAATCCCATTTATATTTCACACTCAAACATTGATATCTTAATTCTGCATATTGACACACTTATTTAGAGAATATCAAACTATATCTCTTGTTTCCAGTTATTAATGTAGCAATTAGTGCCTCCAAACAGTGTTTGTCACATGTTTTCTTCTTTGTCAGGAACCATGTACAAATTAATCTTACAAAAGAAAAGATGATCTGTACCAGATTTAGCCACTGCCACTTTCCGTGTGCACTCCTCGGGGGCACCTCGTAACTCTAGTGTAGGGGTAAGTTGTGCCTGCACCCCCTGTAGCTCGAGTGCCTGGTCAGTTAGGAGTCTTCTTTCTATGAAAGTCTCCCAAATACGCCTTTTCATTTCCTAAGAGGCACAGACGTTTGACCAGACTTGAGAAAGCTATTTACCTACCTGCAGGCTGAGCCAGTACAGACACTATGGGTAATGTCTTCCCATCTGCAGGAGATCAATATGTTTGGAAACAGACAAACAACCACGCTTTGCCAGCAAAGGCTCTTCCCGTTTAGCAGCCGACCACTGGGGGCTTCAGCAGCAGATGTACACAAGAGAATCAACAATTGCGCCTTCCAATTGTCAACAGTGGACACACTAAACAGCATGCCATCTACAGAGCATTATTTCTGCAGAGAAACCTGTCCCCTTCTTCAGTGTCACCATCTGCTAATGTGCCACTTGTGTGTTTATGTTAAGTCACTTGTGGCATGATAGAGTTTCAGGTATTCTGTTGTCGATGCATGTGACAGTGGTCATGAGGATGATTCCTGCTGTGTGGTGGAAAATTGTTTAAGATTAAAAATTGTTTTAATGTGTTCAATTGTTCTGTGTTGTGGTGATAACAGTGGGTCTCTATCAGCTTCATTAAAGGGCTTAAGGCACAGATTTGGTGTTAAAGTGAATGAATTTTCCTCACCACTCTGCATATTACAGGATTACACTGCACCTTTAGATATGCTCTGACTGAGCCCATCCATGCCTTTGGCAATATGCAAGTGTGTGATGGAGACAGACAGTCACTGAGGTAAAAGGGGGTTGTAAAATTTCATCTCTGACATAACAGAATCTCTGTCTCTGTCTAACAGAATAGTGCATAAAGCTCAACAAAAATTGTCACCACAATTGTCTCATTGGATTAAATGTTACATTAAGGTATGTAATTTTGTCACATTTTCTTCTTGATAAATACAAAAGTGAACCCCGTGGCTTTCAGATGGGATCAAAGGGATCAGAAGGGTTTTTGCATTACAAACATGAAAATTCAGTCACAACCCAAAACAGTCCATATATTTGGGAATACCCTTTTAGAATTGTAGGGCGCCCTGGCCTAGCATCACATGGGCCCATCCCATTTCAGGAAAGAGGGTCTATTTGTGCTACTTATGCTTGGACCAAAAAGCATCACTCGTCATTTCTCTGTAGCCTTGATTTTAGAACAACAAACAAGAACCTGTAAGAAGCAACTTTGTTTTAACATGATCCTGGAGTGTGATGAGAGTTGAGGATTATAGATTTAGAGGGAGTCAGATCAAGAGACATAATATGAAAGAGATCAGTTGTCAAATAAGTCAACCTCAGAGAGCAACCTCTCCCTCTTATTAACTTATCGTTACAAAGTTGGCTAATGTTTTTTTGATGTGCCAAAGTGTAAATAAAGACAAGAACTGCCCTGGTCATTTTCACAGCGGATATTTTAGGTTAAAAAATGAGAAGAGGCTGCAGTAAAGAGGAGGCTCTTGGCTGGTACAGAGAAGGTAGAAATAGGACAATTCAGCAGCCAAGATGAAGAGGAGGATAGGAGCTCAAGTTATGAACTGAAAATGAAACACACATTTGCACATTTGCACATTGGACATGTGACGGATCAAAGGTGAGAGGTCAATCACGGCATGCCCTTGACCCATGAGGTGACTGAGAGCCCACAAGTTACACTGTCACAGCCACAAGTCCTTTACCTCCACAGCCCTGTCAGAGGAACTCGTCAGAAAGAAGTTGAAACTTTTGGAGACAAAAAGTTGGAACAAACATGAGATTCCATCCAAACTCTTCCACACCAGCCTAGGTGACCTAACTCTGATGAAGCAGAATGCCTTGGATTGGAACAGGTGGGGCACGGACACAGACCGGAAACCCCAAGGTCAAAGTGGGACACACCTCCAAAGGTGGTAGAGAAAGACCGAGCGAAGATCCTGTGGGACTTCCAGATACAGACTGACAGAATGGTAATGGCAAACCAACCAGACATTGTGGTGGTGGATAAAGAGCAAAGGAAGGCCGTTGTGGTTAACGTGGTGATACCAAGTGATGGCAACATCAGGAGAAAGGAACATGAGAAACTAGAGAAATACCAAGGGCTCAGAGAAGAGCTGTAGAAGGCCCAGAAGGTGACGGCCAAAGTGGTGCCCGTGGTGATTGGAGCACTTGGGGCAATGACCCCCAAACTGGAGGAGTGGCTACAGCAGATCCCTGGAGGAGCATCAGACATCTCAGTCCAGAAGAGCGCAGTGCTAGGAACAGCTAAGATACTGCGCCGAACCCTCAAGCTCCCTGGCCTCTGGTAGAGGACCCGAGCTCAGAGATGGATGTGACCACCCGCGGAGGGTGAGAAGGGAATTATATATATATACACAAATAAAGTCTGCACATGTTTGCACATGTATGAGTAGAGTGGGAGTAGATGAAGAGATCTACTCTCTCTCTTAAAAGTTCAAAAATAGGTGGATTTTATGGCCATTTCAAAATGTTATACAAGAAATCACTAGTAAACTCATGACTATATATATATATATATATATATATATATATATATATATAGATATATAGATATATATATATATGTGTGTGTATATAGTATGAGTAGAGTTGAAGTAGTTGAAGTAGTAGCGAGTTTTGAAAGTAGTAAAGTTAAAAGTAGGGAGCCTCAAGGGCCCCAAAGGTGACAAACATGACTTTTTTTGAAGGTTACAGAGGGTTAAGATGATCTATTAATATTACATCATTAACAATGTCAAATGCACCAGTCAGGAAACTACTACGACTACAATTGTATTTGTTCTTCCCAACAGTAAAAATGATTTGAGCCTCCCTGTTTCAAAATTGTTTAAAAACAATAGTAGCTCAGAAAAGCACTTTTATATTTTAGGGCTTTTATATTTATTTGTCATTGTTCTGAGAGAACCGGACCTTCACTCCACAATGCCGCAATGCCACTCTACACCCACTATGCTCCCAACATAATTTCCATGGAACTAATCCCTCATAGTATTTTGGTAATACAAATAAACATATAAGAGTTCACTACAAAATTATATTAAACATTGAGAAAGGACCTGAATTAAGTTGTAGGTGTTTGACAAACATAGGACATTTAGCAATCTATCTTCTTCATTTCCACTTCTTTCTCGGCTTGGCCCGCCACCCTCTCGTTGCCTTTGGCTAATTGCTTCTTTTTTCAAATGCAAAGCAGAAGCAGGAATGGAGATGATTTCTCAGCGTCCGCTTTAGGCACAGAAGCAAAAAGAGACAAGGGCAAGAAAGGCAGAGGGGAGAAGAGCGTGAAGATAGAGCAGCGTGAATGAAAGGAAAAGGTGACTTTCTTTCCTGGGCTGGCGGGGACCTTTGAAGTTGGGCGATGGATCAGGGAGGGGTCTCGGGGAGGGGTCTCAGTGAGGCGAAGGAGCTAAGAAACAGCCAGGGAGATTGTGTTAACGAGATGGCCTCTAAAGACGAATTAAATGGCAAGAGAATAGAAACACGATCAGGCCTGGCCCTACTTATGGACTCTCCACACACAGAGTCCTTTCAGAGCATGGAGGTGTGCTAAGCCTGAATTCTTGGGCTCAAGTCTGTAAAGGGCTTGGAGTGTGGGATGTGTGAGTGCGACTGTGTAGGGGGCCAGAGTAGTGTGTGTGGGAGGGTCACTCAGCACAGCCCTTCAATAGGGAGGTCAGGGACTTACACACCGACGAGGGGTCAGAAGTGGCGGGGATTACACGTCTGCTCTAAGCCTCGAGATCCTTGTGTTTTCACTCACTCACTGTTTGTTGTTTTGTGGCGCAGTAGACGGAGGGAAGAAAAGGAGACGGTCAGGGAATTAGTGTAAAGCTTGGGAGATGAATGGGCATCTTATTCACACCTCTTGTTGGCTGTTTTTCAGCCCCCAAACAGCCCTCCCATTCCTTGTAGCGGTGAAAGCGCGTTAGGGTTGCCTTTGTGTGGACAAAGGAGACTCCCCTGCAGCTTTCATGGTTCTACTGCAGCAACAAGAGGATTTGGGCCGCCGTGCAGTGCCCAGAGCCGCTGTAGCTTTGATTGGGCATCGGCAGGAGAGAGCACCACTCTCTTTCTTGATTAATCAAGTGATTCCAGTTCTCAATAACACCTTTTCCACACTTTTTCTGTCTGAATAATCCCAGCCCCCACAGCCCTGAAAACCCTGTGATGGACCACGTCCACAGTCTATAACCTATCTGACGTGTGACTGTCATCTCATCAGGGCTCCATTATCTTCTGTGAAAACTGGTCAAGAGTTCACAATTGGGATTATAATTATAAAATTATACGTCAATTTATCTTATAGTCTTTATATATATATAAAAAATTCCCTGCTCACCCTCCGCGGGTGGTCACATCCATCTCTGAGCTCGGGTCCTCTACCAGAGGCCAGGGAGCTTGAGGGTTCGGCGCAGTATCTTAGCTGTTCCTAGCACTGCGCTCTTCTGGACTGAGATGTCTGATGTTCCTCCAGGGATCTGTTGTAACCACTCCTCCAGTTTGGGGGTCACTGCCCCAAGTGCTCCGATCACCACGGGCACCACCTTGGCCTTCACCTTCCAGGCCTTCTCCAGCTCTTCTCTGAGCCCTTGGTATTTCTCCAGTTTCTATATATATATATATATATATATATATATATCACAGAATCCTGAATCACAGAAACAGAACAGATATTACAGGACCCATACCTATTTGAAATTGTAAATCGTTTTTGTAATAATTAGGAGGCTGACTGGTCATTGTGCTTGAGCCACTTGAACTGCTCCATTGTGACACTGCCAAGAAAATATGAAAACACTTGAGAATACATATGTTATATTATGCATGCACCATTTAGAGCATTGTGCAATATCAAAAGGGTGGTATGAAAGAATCGACAAAGCAAAAATGTGTTATTATGAAACAACATTTACTACTTTTTTTTTCATTCTAGATATTTTACTTCGTCAGTGACATTATTCACAGTGGGATGCAAATGTAATTTTGCCTGTGTGATCAAAACCAGACAAGAGCGTTATAAACATACAGTGGATTTTTTCCCCCATACATTTCTCTTAACACAAGGAGTCTTGAGCATGACTTCCACATTCCACAGCGTTTCTGGCATAGCTAGCAGCTTTGTATCTATTTGGAGACATTTCAGCGAGTAGGTGGGCTGCTGTTATAGATGCTCCAAAGACAAGAGAAAAACTGCCAGGCAATAAGAGAGAGGGGGGTGAGAGGTGGTGATAAACACAGTTGGTTGGGGAGGAGGGGGGCTCACAATAATAAATCAAGTTCCAGACTAATCTATTTAGCATGCTCTCACCATTATCCTGTCAGTGAAACAGCTAATTAATTAACCGATTCCACAATGAAGAGGTTTGGAATGAGCCCATTTAGATAATTACTACAAGGAGCTGATCGGGCCAGTCATTTACCACTGTCTCACTGGTCCCAACATTGGCAGCTGCCCTTCACTTTGGCTTTGGCCTTCACCATCACTAGCCCACAGTTGCAAAATGGTTGTCTGAGTTTTACAGTGTATTAACTAAACCTCATGCCTAGTGGGGAAAAAGTTGCTTCTATATCTTCTATTCTATATCACTCAAATAGACAAATAGTTATATTTGTGATAACAGTGGAAGTGTATTTTGCACCCACAGACTAGGATTACTGATGAGAATAGATAATGAGCAAGAAACAAATGTATCATAATGAGATTTTATGTCCTGATCGTGGCATTGTTGGCTCCTGAGAAACAGTAGTTGGCTCAAAGACAAGATGCTTTGAGGGGCGATTCAGACAAATGTGCACTTAATTTGAATGGGGAAAAAACTCCAAGTATTTCACTATATGAGTATTTCATTATGAGAAACCAAATTCAACATTTGAGAGTCTGACAACAGGAACAACTGATTCATTTTCTGTGAGTGAGTGGATCAACGCATAAACACGCCTTCTAGAAAAGATATGAAAAAAGGGGTCAAGGAACAAAGGATTATTCGGCACAGCATTTTACAGATATATAATAATAATAATAATAATAATGTGTCTGATTCAGATTTCTACCTCTTTCTCAAATTAAAATTACTAGCGTTTCTTAGATCAGTGTTTTTGCTTATTTCCTGCAGTTTTGCTTTTAATTACAGATTGATAAGAAAGAAAGAAAGAAAGAAAGAAAGAAAGAAAGAAAGAAAGTCAAAGGAAGAAACAAATGAACAAACTACCAATCAGAACCTCCAGAATTCCCTCATTGAGCTGCAGAGGCTGCACTAGCACCGGTTCATGATTGGTGCAGGTTCAGGCCTTTAGATCAGAGAGAGGACTTTAGTTGCTGGCAAACCAATATATGAGGCTCAAGTGAGGCTCATTCTGAGTTCTGATTGGACAATAAGCTTGAGAATCAAAACATGATACATGAACAACTTGACCATGATAATACGATACGATGATAGTACGATAGTACGATAAATTTCTTGCATTCAAATGATTTAACACTATATCACTATTATGTGTCAAGGTTAAGGTACACTTTATTGTTCCTGTAGGGAATTTTGTCCTCTGCATTTGATCTATCCATCAATGCCACTGGGGCATTGACAAGCGGTGACAAGCTTTGTGAAATAAAACTTTCTAAATGATAAAGTAAAGTAAACATGACATAGGCTGCAAGATAACAAGAGCACTTGACATGTCGGTTTACTCTTTTGGAGTATAAATTGAGCTTGTTACAATCATGGTAATCAAATTATATAATAATAATCTTGACATACCTCTCGGTATCGTGTCGGCTGAGCTCTTGCTCTGGTGCACTATTGTGGGGTCGGTAAGTGATGATGTCCAACCCTATTCATTATAATGGCAGTTTGGTGATTTTAACCTGCTCCAGAGTTTTTAACAAAGCTGCTTTAAATTGTAAAACTGCATAAAAATAAGCAGTGAAGTCTGGACGTCTCTATTGCAATCACTTTGAGACATCCATCATATTTTTTTTTCCTTAAATCTGGGCCTGTTTGTGTCAATGGAATTCTGAGCATTTGGACCCATGATGTCACACTTAATCCCATAGAGGTTGTACAGGTGACATCAGAGATTTATGAATTGATGAAGTTAAATGAAGTTTAGACAGTTTTTAGATAGATTGTTAAATGTTTGAAAAATTAAAAACGCTACACTCAAGAATGCTATTTAATGATTAAAACCCATAATGTCAGAATAATTTGCTCCAAATGTAATAATCCTTTCACAAAGTATGTGTCTCATCATCAGACCTACTTTACCGCCACAGTCTATATGACATTATTATCCACTGTAAATAAAAATACATTGAAATTAGTGCACATTTCACTAAGTAATACAAGATTATTCCTTAATAAATATTGAGTGACTGAACTGAAATAGAATCATGCTATTAAATATACCTCACAATTACACTGATGGTGCAATTAACTGTTCTTGTGGGCTCCCGCCACAAGAACAGTTTCTTTCCCTCTGCCGTTGGACTCATGAACACTTTGTAACACCTGTCACTACAACAATAATACTATTTAAGAACAATCTATTTGCACTACTCATTTGCACATTGCACTATCTGCCAACTGTACATTCTGTATATAGTCTATCTTAGTCTATTTTATTCTTAATTTTATGCATGCCTTTTTATATATTTTTTATATTTTATCCTTTGCTTTATGTTGCACCTACGCCGAAGCAAGTTCCTACGTTTGTGAATTTCACTGACAATGGCAATAAACAATTTCTGATTCTGATTCTGATTCTGATTCAGTTCATATTACACCGACCATATCTTACAAATTTCATATGTCTAAGAATGACTTGACATTGTATAAAAAGTATAAATAGTTGAAGTAAAATATTGTAATTTGCCACAAACAGTCCAAAGTTTGCAGCTAAAGGACTTTGCAATTTTGTGCTCGATCTGATTTTGACCACACCCCCATTTTAAACCCCCAAATCTCAGACATGAAAGTCAGACATGACTAAAATTTCATTAATTTTTTTCATTTTCCACCGCTTATTCCCATTCCGGGGTCACGGGTGACTGGAGCCTATCCCAGTGACTTTGGGCTTTAGGCGGGGTACACCCTGGACAGTGGCCAACTCGTCGCAGCTGACACAGAGACAAGGACAGACAACCATTCACTCATACACTACGGGCAATTTAGAGATGTCAATTAACCTACACAGTCACGTCTTTGGACGGTGGGAGGAAGCCAGAGAACCCACAGTAACACGGAGAGGACATGCAGACTGCACCCAGAGAGTTCGAGTGGCTAGAGCTTCTGCCTCCCAATAAGGAGATCGTGGGTTCGAATCCCGGACCACGCCAACATCACATCACACAAGACTAATATTTCCCTCAGATAATATTCATTGCATCAAAATCAACACTGCCAAGTTTGAAGAAAATTCATGAAGGTTAAGTTGAATTATATTCCTGAAATCTGTCAACTTTTCCACAGAATGGTCCCATAGGCTTTATGGACAAATGAAAGAGAATTGTATCCAGCGGTTTGTGAGTTTTGAACATAAATCTTGCTACAGCAGGTGATACGTTTGAGATACAGAGATCATCTTGGGCTTAATTTGAAACTACCATATTTGAAAGGTTTTTTATTTAATGTTGGGACAAAATTGCCATGCTGTGGAGTCACAGTGTGAGGAAGATTTGTCCAAGAGGATGCAATTTTGAGTTGTTTTTGTTTTTTTGTTTTTTCATTTCTAATTGGACACTGTTATACAGAACCCCCTATAATGTTGCTGTATTGCTCACTGTGTCAGTATTCTTTGTTCTAAATTTCATCATTGTGACTGTATGTGACTATAGCACCACTTTTATTCACAAAATAACATTGGAGGCTTGATTCAAAAACGGATGGTCCTGGGACCAAACTCGGTCGAGTTGAAACAAATGACTGGAATTCGCAATGGGCTGCGTAATGGGGTATACATTAATTTTTTAAAATGCTGGAAAAAAAAGTTGTGAAGTGTTACCTGAGGGTCAATCTGGTTGAGCCTCTCCAATATTGTGGTGTGTTCAGGGTTCTGTTGGCAGTATGGGAAACCCCAGTGAGACCAAGACCATCAATGTGCAGACAATGGTGAATGGTTATCTCAATCCGTCAGTCAGTGGCCAGGGTTTTGTCTTGTCACCTCTCCTCGCTGGCCCTGCAGTAGATGACTCAATCCACTCCATCAGATCAGTCCTCCTTTCAGCATATCTTCAATTTACTCTCTTTTTGCATTATCCTTCGTTCAGTAGTGGTCGGTCCACATCAATGCGCAAGCCTTGTTTCTGTGGCTATTCTCAGTGGTGGGCTCATTATCCCTGGGTGTTTTGTTTGTTTGTTCCTCTCCTAAAGAAGCTGAATTGAGCAGCCAGCAGGGGTGTTTTGCAAAGAGGGCAATGGTCAGTGGGCGGATGGGGGTGGACAAGAACCAAACGTAGCTCATGGAAGGCCTGGAGGAAGATGACATTACACAACAGTTTGAGATGAACCACTTGTAATGTTGCAATGTGGGCTGGATTTGAGTGTCCCACATTAGTAAACATAATCCAGCACGCTGTGAGAGAACCATCAGAGAGTTCCTTGTATACTTTACTGTTTGTGCCGTCACAGATGTTTGAATCCTGAAAACTGTGATTACAACTCCACCACCAAATCTCTGCAGGAAGGAGCGTTTTCTCTCCACATGCAGCCCTCAGCATAGCAGTGTATTATTTCTGTCTGGTTACATTTCTTAATGACACAGTCCTGACAAATGGAACGCTGCACTTATTTACAAAAGAGGAATCACATGGAGAAAAAAATCTCACTCGCTTGGTAAATAGTTTTATACGAGTACAATTATTGTTTTTTGTATTAATATTTATTATTATTATTTATTGTGGTACAGCAAGATGGTTGGATTGAACTACACTGTACCACGTTCATATGTTTTGTTGTCCTTGAGCAAGGCTCTTTATAAGCTCACTGTTTTGAATGAATGTGCTGTGGATGTACTATTGTTCATCAGTTTGCCCCAGAGCCAAAATAACATCACTGGTGCGTTGACAAACTATTTTATTAAATTAGATCAGTACACTAATGCAGGGGTGTCCAAACCTTGAAACATACACAAATGTGTGGAAGACCACAAGCTGGTGAATAATACACAGTGAATAAGGGTGTGTTTAGCAAAAGTTCAAATCCGTTTCACCATCACAATTTTCCTCACAACCTTGATTTGGGTTACTCCACAAAGTATGTTATTAAGCTTTTTATGATACAGCGATTTGTTTTGGCACCGCCCAAAATAAACTGCCTCTTGAGACCAATAAAGTAAGGGCCAAATAAATGTTGTTTGAGTCCCACATTTGGCCCACAGCCATAGTTTGAAACCCTCTGAACTAATGTATAATATAGCGCACATTATAAAAGCACAAAATGTAGCATACTACACAGAAATGTTTGCACTTTGTTTCAAAAACTTGTGAATAAATAAATGTTCTCTTTATGGAAATGGTATAACTTTGATGCAATTATCCACAGTATGGTTTTAAAAGTATTTATTGTGCATTTATTCAATTAAATCAGATTTTATCTGAAGAACCTTGGGAACAATGCATTCACTCCTCTCTACAGACCTGACCTGTAACTATGTCTAGTAGCATCAGCCTCTTACTCCATGGAGTAAGATATGTTTAATGCAATACTGTTGAACGTTCTTGGCAAAGCAATAACATCTGTATGAAGACAAGAAGGTGACGTTCCTCCACTAGTTACACAATACACCTTCATACCCCACTGTTCCAAACATGTTCTGAGTTTTAAGGACATTGTTCAGTCTTGAAATGATGGTTTCTTTTAAATGCTGCAATCCAGTGCAACACTCCCTGCTAACCAGTAAAGTAAACAAAGTCACATTTGGGACGCTGTGATTTGTAATAGATGATGACATACTCTCACCCACACATAGCACAAAGCGAAAGAGATTGAGGCACATTAATTGCTTGGAGCAGATTGTTTTAAATTTACAGAAGGACTGGCTGTTGTTTTTGCAGAATGAATTCAAAAGAGCTGAGCAGTGCTGGAGGAAAAGACCACACGAATAAGGATAGTGAGCTGGACCACTGATGGTATTTATGGTTTCCTTTCAGCGGACCAGGTCTGCCCACTGTTTCTCCAGTCTCCATGGACAGTAGCTACATTTAACGCTTACCATGTATAAAATTAAGATTTAGAAGGACTTTATATAATCAAAATGTCTCTGACATTTAATATAACACCTATCCACTACGGCAATATAATGCAGTTGTAGTTGATGATTATCTACAATACAATACAGTACAATAGAAAAGCCTAAAAAAAGTGTATAATAAAAATGAAATTTTAAAAGTAAAATTGACACAGTGTTCTCAAAACAAAAAGTGCTGTAGTATTATGCAACTCCACTTGAACAATAGGATTTTATTATAATTCACCAAATGGATGGATGGATGGAATGGATAGCACTATAACCATAATAATCATATTACAAACCTTTCCCTT
Source organism: Rhinogobius similis (assembly GCA_019453435.1). Lineage (NCBI taxonomy): Eukaryota > Metazoa > Chordata > Actinopteri > Gobiiformes > Gobiidae > Rhinogobius > Rhinogobius similis. Next base: position 28,512,654 of record CM033619.1, on the reverse strand, counting down.
CACACAAGTTGCTTAAAAAAAGATTGAACGCTCTCATTTTATGTCTCTTTGCGTTTATTGCAACTTTTCTTTCATGTCTTGTCATCATATACAGTTTCTACAGACGTTCACACAAATGCACACTTTGTAAATTTCCACACCTCCACCTCGCCTCCTCACGATTCTTCTGTGTCTTGACTATCACGCTGTAAAACACTCCTCCTTTCTAGCTTTCTTTCTTGACATCACTCCTTCCACCCACCCCCTTCCTCCCTCCTTCTCATGCCACCCCTCACGCAGCCGTACGCTCCATTTTTCTGCACATGAGATTTGCCTAACAATAAGTGGCTCTGCCCAAGGTCAGATAAGAGAAGCACAACCCAGGAAGCCACAGCCACTGTTTCTTTCATCCTTTTTTCTCTCTCCCAACTCTCTCTACTCACAGCTTTCGAATTATCTCAGCAGCACATAATAATAATTACTGAGGACGGCAACGCAGAGATAAGAACGAGGGAGGGAAAGAGAGAGAGAGAGGGTGTGTGTGGGTGTGTGGGTGTGTGGGTGTGGTGGGGGGGTTAGAAGAAGTGTATAGAAGCAGAGCGAAGGGACTGTGGCCACCAGGGAACAGTAATCAAAAGGCAAAGTTAGAAGACAACATAGACAGAAAGAGGGAGGTCTTATGATCAAATTAAATATGTACGTGATGAAGTGTCACCAAATATTTCAAACCTTTAATTGATTTGCTATCCACAATGTAAACTTAACAAATTTGAAAATGTGTTCTTTCAAATGACACCCATGTGTTGTGCCAATTGCTACCTGCAAGCTTGGAAATATACTTTCTTTTTTTTTACCCTAAGGGCACAGTTGAAAGAATAAATAAATCAAGAAATGCATTATATTTGAAATTATTTTAAATGTATGTTTTTGGCAGATATAGCATGAAAACAATAATGTGTAGGTGATATCAGAATTGTTGTTTAATCTTTTGGAATTTTTCATTTCATTTATATATGCAGTAATACATATATAAAATGGGGTTAATTAACTTTTCCAGTTTTAATTGTATCACAAAGTCTCACATCACAATCTTAACCACTTACAAAGGCACATATCATTAAGTTTAGCAAAACTTGTATCGTCAGATCCTAGTGTGAGGAAAACGCTGGTGGATGCCAAACAAAGGAAATTGCTTTCTTTCTTTTTAATGCTGGCATGTGGTTCAGGAGTGCACATGCACCTGTGACAATAGCCCGCTCAGTGTCAGTGCAGCCCTACGCTCTGCAGGGGTCAAATTGCCAGTTTGGTGCAAGAAGAGTGTCCCACAAATTTATTATATATCTGCAATCATTGTAGCACCAGAGGAATAGAAGACAAACTCAGTTCATGAATCACTGCACCTGCGCACACTGGAGGATTGAGAGACTGTGAGGACAAGAGCCGTCCAAACCAACAGCACTCATATCTCAACGCACTATTCATATCTGTATATTTATTATAAAACCCAAAGGAAAGGTGCACTATGTATTTTCTATGATGGAGGGTCCATCACCTACGTGTCTCATGAAGATGTCACTGCTTTGTCTGAAATGTTCCACAGCAAGGCATTACATTTATCTATATCCGTGTAAATAAGAATGCCACCAGGCTAAATTAACTGCATTGAAGTCAATTCAACTGAACTGTAATTCAGTTCAATTCAGTTCAAAACAGATCTGTGAAGAGGCAACTTTGCCCACAGTAAGAATGCATGTTTTTTAAGGGAAGCTAAAAACACCTGTAATTGAATAAATGTGAAATTTAAAAAGTATAATGCCATACTGTGGAACATTCCAGACAAACCATTAACGTCTCCATGAAGACAATCGAACTTTCCACCAGAAAAGTTGCAGAGTGCACCTTTAATTAAATGATGATCCAGCCCCAATGTGAACACTGATTGGCTGTATACAAATGCAGAGAGTTTGTGGCAGATTACTCAGATGTACAATTGCATTTGAGCAAAACTCAAAGGCCGACAAAAGTGGAGACTCACATTCACAGAGCAATCTTCCTTCAGAGCCGGGCTGGTCCCTGCGCCCCTCATAACCTATGACCCCATATCTGAGGAACCAGGGTAAGTCTGAGAGTCCCTGAGCTCCAGCACACACACACACACACACACACACACACACACACACACACACACACACACACACACAGCCCCTCCCCCACTCCACCTCCAACCCCACAGCAGCGCTATCAGCTGTGAGCCCTGCTGCACCAGCCTGATAGCCACAAACGGAGGGGAGCGGAGGGGTGCTCTGATTTACACACCAGCACAGCTCTGTATTTTGTGTTTGTTGGTGGCGTTTGTCTCCTCTCTTGTGTGTGTGCAGTGCCTGCGCTGTTCCAAACATGTAGCGATGGCCATCACTAATGTGTTATTACTTCAAACGATGGCAGATTGCCCCCTCCACACCGCTCAATCCCCCTTTTCATCCTATACCTCCATCTAGCCATCGCTCCTGTGTCACCCAGTGAGCATCGAACATGGTAATGCCATTCTGGCCTCTCTTATCTCCCGACTCACACCTCATCACCACGATGACCTATGGACTGGACTTAAGAGGGCCAGTAGAAGAAGGAGGGACACAGGGAGGAGTTGGTAGAGGTAACAAAAATTAGGACAAAGAGGTGATGATTGGTAATGAGAACATGGCTGCTCTATGGGCCCCTCGATTGCAGACTAGACCAATTTTATCTGTAAGTAATCAATGTGTGTGTATATATATATATATATATATATATATATATATACACATATATATGTATGTATGTATATATATATGTGTGTGTGTGTGCGTGCGTGTGTGTGTGTGTGTGTGTGTTAGAGTATGTATGTATGTATTTTGATTTTAATACATTTGAAATTATTTGCCTAGAACGTTGTAGAATCATGTCCTGAGAGATTATACAATATGCACAACAACAATTAAACAATTAATAAAAGAAAGAAAATAAAATATTAAAATATTCCCAAAAACTGAGGTTAGTGCCGTGAAAAGATTTAATTGTTACAACATTTAAACTTCTCATGCAAATCTGATAGACTTTGACTCATATGTAGCTTATTGCATATAAGGAACAAATATTTTGTAGATGTGTCAATGTGTCTCCTGCTATTTCAAGATAAGATACAGAGCATTAGATGTGTCAACAATTTTCCAGTTCCTCCACTGATCCTCCCGATTACACATTTTTCTGTGGCTGCGTATAAAATTGTCGAGCGCACAATGCTTCCGAAGTTAACAGTGGGGTTCACCTGATTTGCATACTTGTCTACACAGGTTCTGCCCATGATTCGGCAGAGGAGACCTTATCATGTTTTGAGCTCTAAACCTGCCAATGACTGTCTGTTAACCCTTCAGAAATTCTTCATTTGAGCGCATTGATTAAAAAGATGAGTGAACTTATTATGCATTAGAGCATCATGTCAATGCCCTGGCACAGGGAGATAGGGGCCTTATCGTACCTCCAGTTGATAAGAGACAACACGTGAGGGAGACAGGGAGGGAGGGGAGCAGGGGCTGTAGCAGGAGGCACAGAAAAGATGGGACATGGAGGGAGGAGGGGGGGATGTTAAATACATGAACTGATGGAGATTGGACAGTGCTTTCTTACTTAATAACCAGATTTTTCTCCTATTGTCTTTTATATCTCATTTACATTTTACTTCATCCGCTATTCACTTTTTCATTTTTCCTGCTAAATAATTTCAGCCTCTTGGTCGGCCTCTCGTCCTGGCAGCCCTGGGTCTTTGAAGGGAGGTCACGAGGGAGACAATGCAAACACAGGGCTGTGAATAGAGAATGGGAAGAGGACAGCTGTTGGAGATGACAGCAATGGCTGTTAAAATGCAATCTGTCTCTCTTCCCAGCGGCCTGTTGAACACACACATATGTATGCAGACGACAGGCTGCAGTTCCTGTCTCCTGACTGAGGCCACCAGTGTCACCGTGATATTCCCAGCTGTCAAACACAGACACAGTAATGTAGTGAATCACATGCACGGTTTGCTGGTGAAAGGGCAAGGACCAATCAGCTATTTGTAACATGAACACATCAAAACATAACATCTAGTTGTTGCTTTCTCAAAGGAAATAATGAAGTGGGAGTTTGAGTGCAAGATAATTAGACAAACACCTGTACAATACTCAGATTTGCTCTGGTTCAGTTACATTCTTATTTGTTATATCATTTTTTTAAAAGTCCATATACACATATTTTTTACAAAAACTCACTACTGACAATTGCTTCTAGAAGTTTTTCAGATCTTATAGTACCGCTTAGTACCACATAGTACCGCTGTTTGGGCCATCTTTACAGTCATTGAAAATGAAGGATAAAAACTAACGATTAGAGTTTGTTAAATGTCGGTCCTTAGCATTTTTCACATCAGATCACCCTCCAGATACAGCTCTCAGTTTTAGGATCAATTAGTTAAACCATAATCAGTGCAAACAGCTGACTTATGCAGAGTGGGAGGGGCAATGGACAAAGCAAAAAAAAAAAAACATTGGGGGATTTGCGCTATCTCTGGCCTCCACATCCGTGTGAAGCTGTCTGAAGGGAGGGCAGGCGGAGGAGAGAGGAGGGTGGGGGGGTATATCTCAAGTAACAACAGTGCTGTGTCGTCCTTGTTGATATGTGAGTGTGAGCAGTATCTCGGGCTCCATACTCCACTGACAGCAGGAGATAAACATAGGCCTGTGCTACTGACCACATGATTTATCAACATGAATTTCACCCATCCTCCATGTTGCTCACTGCATTCTCCTTTCCATTGGTCTGACTCTTTTATTAACATCAATCCACACAGAACACACTAATGAGATATAAACCATTGACAGCAAATTGGTGTTTCAAGCAGCAATAGAAGAAGACAATTGTAAATTTCCATTAATAACAATTTTACACACAATCTCCAGGCTTTTCGAAGAGCCCACGTAGGCCTGGACAAGCCTTCTTAAAATAACTTTTTATTTTGTGAATTAAAATTTTATCCAATCTATGCCCGAAAACCCGAAGTATTTCGCAGCCTTGAACATATCCCTAAATCACACACAGTACGATAGACCAGATAGGTCCCTTTTGTGCAGTGGGCTGGTGTTGAAAAGGGTGTTCACACCTTGTCTTACTGGCTCCTGCTCCTTCCCGACTTCCTTTGTTTTTCTTCAATTCCTCCTCTGCTCAACCACACTCAGAGCTCGATTTAGGCAAAAGGTGCCAGACACTTCGAATCAGGCCCAGGATTTGCTCTGCAGGAGATGGAAGGGGAAATAAATGAAGAGAGCTGTGGATCCAGGCGACTCTTACATGTGTTGGATCAGTTCGGGAACCTTGTGCAGCCGGATGGGTCTACTTAAACAGCCAGTGTTACAACTATAATGATAAAATATTGTCATTGTTTGATTGTTTAATGCTTTTATTTTTTACATTATTATTATTATTTTACATTCCACGCTTATTTAACACTTTACACCTTAAATCATAATTTATATTCATGTTCTTTCGACTGAAATAATAACAGAACAGACAGAATTTTCAATTTTATGTCAGGATTGGTCAAGTGATCCAAAACAAAACTCTGCCTTTTTTTTTTATGCCTTATCGGTTTGCATACACACTTTATATTGATCCATCTCTCTTTAACAGACTGCTGTGAGGTCCATTAACCTGTGCTGATGACAAAGCATTAAGAGACTAATGTTTCCCTGGGGGCCACAGGCCAAAGAAGGATGAGCTGGGCACTTCACAAGACAACAGTTGCCCCTCTGTTCACACACGCTGTGTTTGAGACGAAAGAGTTATGATGGTCCTTGCAACACTAAAATACAGCTATCAATAGAATTATAGAATTAACTCAAGCCTATTAGTACTCAGTGTTCTTTTTATTGTAATACAAATATTTAAAATGTATATGACAGATTACATTGCACATTTTGTTAAAACATAGTGAAAATGATTAAACTTATAAAGCACGCATCTTGAGATTTTCCTCTTTTTTTCTCTCCACAAAATGCTCCTGATGTAAAACTGTGATAATATTTACCACATGCAGTATCTTACTAAACGAGGTAGAAACTGGAACATGTCAGATGCACTTTTACAGTTATTTATGTTTTGTTTATTAGAGTGTGTAGGTCAGTTATAAATGAGAAATCCAGGAAAAGATGTGACGTGTTCAAAGTTTCAAGACAACGCAAACTTGTTAATGACAAAAATTCACATAATAAAAGACTTGTAACTTTCATGATGATCAGTTCAATAACAAACGGACATCCATATCTCACTATACCGAGTGCTCTGGAGAATCACTTCTATTTTTTCCCTATTTTCTAATTATGTTTCTACTACAGTAATTAAATTGGTAGTGTTACATTGGCTATATTCTCTACACAGCTTGAAGAACACATTAAAGTAATTTGAGAGCGTGTGGAACATGTCAGTCGCTTCGAAAAGCATTCAGGTTAGCAAATGTAAACAAGTACTTTCACTTTTTCCAGCCATTAGCAGAAAATAAGTAACATGCAGAGGAGTGCAAAGACACATTTATTCTTGATGAGATATAATTTATTTAGTAAAAATAACATGTAATGACAAGCTCTTCTTTGCCAATTTGTTGTACTTTTGAATGTAAAAATGGGTGCTCATGACAACACTTATGCATGATACAACAGTACTTTACACTTTTGTAGAGAAACTGGGTCTGGCATCGATCACAAATATAAGATTAACACTGATTCAGATCTTGATCATTTTTGTCCTTACTTGTTAGTGGACATTTTCTCCCTCAATCTTCTCACAAGATTTCCTACCTACACAATTATCACGTATTAATTTTAAATGAGAGCCCGTACAAGTTGCATAGTTTTAATGCTGCTGTTAACACAGAGATAATTTATGGACTGCGTGGGCAATGGAGCTCTGATGCTCAAATTATTAAGGCTAAAGCTTTGCAACTTCACAAAACAAACCAAGGTCAGCATTTTTTAAATATACATTATCTCAACAATTCACATTGTTATAGTGGGAAGAATACTTAGAAAATGTATTTAATTACAGAATACCATTATATACATACATATATACACACACACATACACACACACACACACACACACACACACGTGCAGTATATATATATATATATATATATATATATATATATATATATATATATATATATACATATGATAAGATATGATAAAATACTGCAACATGTTCCTTTGATTGGAAAGTAACTGTATTTTGAAAACCATCAAATGAATACGGTTACTCAGAATTTGTATTCTGAGTATGTATTTTTAGTACATGTATTTACACTGCTTATTGGTTCCCATGTACCCCTCTCCACTGCTTCCTTTGTGCACCCTGGCCCATTTCAGGACCTTTTGAGGGACTGGAGTGGCGCTTGGCTATGCTGAAGTGTCACCACTGCTGTGTCTGAGCCTGCAATTCACACACTGTATGCATGTGGGTGGGTGTATGTGTGTGCCAGAGCCTGCAATTCACCAATTTCACTGCTAATTAGCCCACAAAGGCTAGCAGCAGGGAGGAGCTGGGGTTGGGGTGTGTGCGGGAGGTCCAGGCCTAAGGGGGGCAGCTGATGCTGACACAATGTACACATGGCATGGGACCAAACACCACTCACTGAAAAAGGTTCAGGCCAAACTAAGACTACAACAATACAATGCTGTTTTACTTGGTATAATTGTAAGATCATGGACGTATATAATTATAAGTTTATAATTCAAAGTTGAGTTGTTTTTAGTTTCACTCAATTATGTTTGAGTAATATTGTATTTTGTTGTTTTCAGCAAACTACAAGACACAAAATTGTATCTACTATAGTCAGTATGACAGAAACAATTTGCCCCTTTCCAAATCAAAAGTGTTTTCCTATTCTATTCATCCAGAGCTCAGTCTTTATAGTTCATGTTGTGTATTTTCCGCCACATGTTTCCACACTGTATATGAAGACACTGCTGTGGTGCTCTTGTCCCTTGTCCTGTGTGTGTCGTGGCCCCTGGCTGTGCTCTGGTGAAGGTTGGCTTGTTTGCAGCTGTAGTTCACTCAGGCTTAGCTCCTGAAGCAGTTCCCAGCATGGCCCGCCTCACTGTGATGTCTGCTGGCACAGAGCGCTGGTGCTCTGCCATGCTCCTCTGTGTCTGTGTGAGAGAGGGAGCGAGAGACTGAAGCAGCCACACAGACATTCACAGCCCTCGTGCCAATTGTCTCAGTGTGGATGAGACAGGCCTGCGGGAGGCAGCAGCCTGTCTGGCAGACCGCCACTCAGTGGAGGACCGCCAATGTTGTGCTTTTGTTTCCTCACTGTTGTTGTTTTGTTTTGGTTGTTGTTTTGTTTGTTTCAGAGCTGTTTGTTACTTATATTTACATTGACATACACAGAGCCCTGCTGATGTTCACAACACATGAACTCAGCTGATACCACATCTGCTTAAATAATGTCATATTTTATGCCCTAAAATAAAAGCACAGCACAACAATGTGCAAAAAAACCACAAAAAAAACAGGTCCAACCATATACATATACTGTATAAGAGATGAATATAGTTGACATAACTATTGAAAAACATGTGAGACATAAATTAGACTTTAATTGCTCTGGCCTTTCACATATACACCATCGTTTTAAAAACTGTGTAAAACACAAATTACAAATAAAATACAGTAATTGTATTTGTACCTGTCATGGATCGAAAAATGCACCCTTTGTGTGCCACTATCACCAATTATTTTTCTGGTAAAAGTCCATAAGGCTGTTAATTTGTTTGTTTTGTTTGGTAATCGTATTACAAGTGACTTCACACAATGCACACAGACATAAAGCACAGAGATATATAGATGCATGTGAGTCAATCAGAGGGAGTTTGGTGATTTATGTCTCTGCAGGTCTTTTAGCCATCTGAGGGCCAGAGTGTGTGAGTGATGGCTTCCTGGCCCTGTGTCTTCTCCTGGCTTTCCTCTGATGGATTAGAGCACCAGACAGGTCCCAGGCCTATTGATTGGTCATGCCACCGCTGCTCAGATCACCACAGCCCACCTGCTCTCTGTACTGCACCTTTTTCTTTCTTTCTTTCTTTCTTTCTTTCTTTCTTTCTTTCTTTCTTTCTTTCTTTCTTTCTTTCTTTCTTTCTTTTTTTAGTTTCAGTTTTACTGCATTTTAATTATCCGTAATAACGTTTTTAGTTTAGGGACAGTGCCACACCCCACAAACAGGTTTAGAATGTCACTAATTTCTAACATACTTTTTAAAATTATTTATTCCAAAGTCTGTCAAATTTGTACATTTTCAAATCTAGTTCATAAGTTGTTTTTTTTTTTTTTTTTTTTTTCGTTTTTTTTTTTTTTTCATTTTTTGAACTTCTATTACTATGTCAGTCCAGTCCTTGATTGTTGGCACGGTTTATGTCATCCATTTATTGTTTCTATGGCAGGGGTTTTGAGTCACAGATACATAGTTCTGAATTTAGTGGGATGCCAATGCCGAAGACAATCGACAGTGCTTTGTTAATGTCAATCTAATACTTCTGCAGGACGCTCCGAAAACATATGATAACAGTGGAGTACCTGCTTCTGCATCTTGCATCCCACCAAAGAGTTTGTGGTGTTAATCTCCATGTTTTTCCGTATTATGTGTGTTCTTTTCTACTAATAAGGGTGTTGTATTTTGTCCTCAACAGTAATGAAAGGTGCTCCAATACCTGTGCATGAAATACAGCAGAGAAAATATTAATCACAATTAAATATATAAAATTCACAAACTAACTTTGGGGGTGAAAGAGATGGGCTTGTAGTTGCTTTCATAATGATCAATTAAAAAATAACTTACAATAACATACTGTACATCAATAAATCAATTATTTTTTATTTTATTTATGAAAGGGCCACTGTGACAGGAGCTTGTGTATTAAAGAAGCCCATTTTCAGGTTTATGACTATCACCCTTGTTCATGCAGTTTAGAGTGTCTTATCTAAGTAACAGATAAAACACACATTCTGTCAAAGTGATAACAGGGTCAACTGGCGGTGCTGACCAGCTCCAGTGTTTTTCCCGTTGTCACATCTGATGCCTGCTCTGACCCCTGTGTTAATGAACAAAACACACAGACAGTGAGAAAAGCAAAAGACCTAAATGAATATGAATGAAAGGCAAATCTATCAGAAACACGCCTCCTTTAAATAACTCCCCCTCCTCCACTGCTCTCCTCCTCACACCCCTCCGCCCTGTTATATTTTATTCTCCGATGTGAGCTGAATTTAATAAATATATGCAAATGTGTGCTGTGGAACATGACGAGTGTAAATCAGGCGAGGATGTTCTTTGAGCGCTGCTGAGATTGGGGCTGAGAGCTGACCTGGGGTTAATCATTTTTCACTTCCTTATCGCATTCAATTCTGCTGCTGCCTCTGTCTGTCTGTGTGTGCGTGCGAATGTGTTTGTCTACACATATAGACCAGAACATGCAGCAACGTGCAGCAGGAATAGCTATGGTTAGAAAAGAGAGAGTTGCTGGACTGGATTTCACACAAAAGAGACTGTCAGTAAAACAATTAAATCTGAATTGTTTTTTTTTAAATATAATTATTTTATAATGGTTAATTCTGTTCTTTTCAAATAAGCTGAATTTTTGGGTGTAAGCTAAACTAAGAAAAAACACCACATTCATAGGCATGCATTATTGAGTCTGAGTTAAGATACATTACACAACATAAATAAGTAGAATGTATTCCATTAAAGGAAAAATATTATGCATTTTTCTCATTGTATTTAGCCTTTAAACATGCTCTTGAGTACCATAAATTTGCTATCTCATGTTTTGAAACAAAAAAATGTTTATTCATTAAATGACAGGATTGATCAATCTGTGTGTAATGACACTTACTGAGTACATCCAACCAGTAGATGGCACCTAGCACTTACACAATGTTGGGAAGTTAGTGCTGAACAGACATTATGATGTAGGTTAGCAGTAGCAGTGATCGTGTTTAGACGGCAGAAATGTTCAGAACGAGTCTGATGATGATTTAAGGACTTAAAACAGCAGAAGATTCTTGGATAGGTGACGTATGAAATCTGAAAATACGTCCTGGATCGAGGGAGTTCAGCAGAGGTTTTCTTTTGTTTTGTTATCTGAACTGCTTTTACCTGTGGCCCATCGAGGCAACTGTTGTTGTGATTTTGGGCATTATAAAAATAAATTGATTTGATTTGATTTGATTTTGACGTTCTGAGGAGGGAAGATTTTCTAATGAACATTCCTCACAACAGCATGAATGCAGCTGAATGCAACTTCATGTGTGTTTTTGATGACAGAATATTGTTAGAACATGGTTAAAAGCTCAAAAAAGTAAATGTAGCAGAATATGTGTCTTTTCAATCACTAAACAGACATTACTTGTTATGGAACAATGCCACACTATTGCCCAATAGATAACACCTGCAGAGAAATGTTTTTTTTTAATTATTTTTTTATTAATAAAGGTTAACCTCTTGAAACCCAATATCTCAATTACAAAAGGGACCTGTTGTCCATAAAATAAGGCTTAGTGAAAAAACACTCCACTTACACTGTCCACAGTGTTTCTCACAAACACAATACATGTTTTGTACAGTTTAGTTTCCCACTCAAATTAATAATTTTTAAAAAGCTGAGTAAATAGCAGCAGTAAACAACTGCTTGCAGCACAATGATGTCTTTGTATGTTCCTCAAACCACCTCGACATTATGTGTTCATGTTGTAATGTTGTCCTCTTGTGTTTTCCCTTGACGTAAACATCCACAATGAAAACACTCAAAGAGGCCCTTCAGAAAAGCATGTCCACACAGCAAACAGCAGCGGCATCCAGAAACATGGTCTGTGTTTTACAAATACATTTACTTCAAGCAAATATATTACTCTTTGACTTTTACTGCCTCTTTTTATCCCCAACTCCTCCTGCCCAGTCCTTCCTCTCACCCCCCCGCCCTCTCCTTCTCTGTCTCTCTCTCTCTCCCCCTCCCCTCTACTCTGTCTCTGTCTCTCCCTCTCTGTCTCTCTCTCTCCCCTCTCTTCTACTCTCTCTCTCCTTCTCTGTCTGTCTGTCTCTCTCTCTCTCCTCTCTTCTACTCTGTCTCTCCCTCTCTCCCCTCTCTTCTACTCTGTCTCTGTCTCTCTGTCTGTCTCTCTCTCTCCCCTCTCTTCTACTCTGTCTCTGTCTCTCTGTCTGTCTCTCTCTCTCCCCTCTCTTCTACTCTGTCTCTCCCTCTCTGTCTCTCTCTCTCTCTCCTCTCTTCTACTCTGTCTCTCCCTTTCTGTCTGTCTCTCTCTCTCTCTCTCCCCTCTCTTCTACTCTGTCTCTGTCTTTCCCTCTCTGTCTCTCTCTCTCCCCTCTCTTCTACTCTGTCTCTGTCTCTCCCTCTCTGTCTGTCTCTCTCTTTCATCGCTTCTACTCTGTCTCTCCCTCTCTGTCTGTCTATCTCTCTCTTTCTCCCCTCTCTTCTACTCTGTCTCTGTCTCTCTCCCCTCTCTTCTACTCTGTCTCTGTCTCTCCCTCTCTGTCTGTCTCTCTCTCTCTTCCCTCTCTTCTACTCTGTCTCTCCCTCTCTGTCTCTCTCTCTCTCTCTCTTCCCTCTCTTCTACTCTGTCTCTTCCTCTCTGTCTGTCTCTCTCTGTCTCTCTCTCTCTCTCTCTCTCCCCTCTCTTCTACTCTGTCTCTCCCTCTCTCTCTCTCTCTCCCCTCTCTTCTACTCTGTCTCTCCCTCTCTGTCTGTCTCTCTCTCTCTCTCCCCTCTCTTCTACTCTGTCTTTGTCTGTCTCTGTCTCTCCCTCTCTCTTTCGCTCTCTCTTCTTCTCTCTCTCATTCTCTCTGTCTGTCCCTCTCTTCTACTCTCTCTCTCTCTCTCTCTTTCTCTCTCTCACCCTTCTCTTCACATCACCCCTTCAGAAGGCCCATGCCCCTTGTCTTGTTGCCACGGTAACAGGCATCTCATTTCTTAAGTGTCAGTTTGCATTATTGTCCTCACGCTTTCCAATAACCCCTGTCTGTCTGTGTGCGTGTGTGTGTGTGTGTGTTTGTCCGTCTATGCATCACAAAACCCAACAATTCTGCACAGATTGACAATATCCCATCCACAACTCTGCTTTCAAAAACTTTAATGCATAGGAGGGCATTTTGTAGAAAAAGAATTGAAGTTCTGGATTTGTGACAAGTTTGTAAAAAGAAAAGACAAGAAGACTGTAAACAAACAAAACAAAGATAATCATTGTAGTAAACTACCAGTACTCTGTGCTATTTATTATAATTATAAAAAGTATGTTTACAAAATGTACATCTTTCTATTTTATTTTATTTTTATTTTTATTTTGACATCTTTCTATTTCCATGGAATCATGCAGGGGATGTACCACTTCTAGAAAGTTACATACTGTTGCTTTAAGAACACAGTTCTCTCCATAGAGTTAAGTATTTTGGACACCCAGACAAAACAGTTTACTAGGGCACTCTAAAATGGCATATGAAAAATATATAGTTCTGCCTTGGTGCTGTAGCTTCATTGTATTACTTTGAGTATGAATTGTGCTCTACAAGTAAACTTGCCTTGCCTGCTTAAGAAACAATTTATAACTTTTTTTGAGGCTTTATTTGACAGGACAGAGTATAGCGTATGGCAACAAGACTGGGAAATGACACACTGTCGACAACAATTTCAATGTCATTTCCAATATAGTGTTTATTTACCATGGGACCCGGAGACATGAACTATCAACACACTGTGGTACTTAATTCAACAAAGTTCATCATGTCTTCTTTAGTTTAATCTACAAAATGTTCTTCTTAAAGACACATAAGCAGGAGATGCATTCACCTCCTGCTTTAAGAAGAACATTTTGTGGATTACACCGTGGTACTGCAGACCATTAAGCTTGCAAAACCTAATTGTATTCCATTATATAATGACAGACGTAATAGATAAGGTTAGAGCTGGGCAAAACATACGAGAAAGACTTATAATCACTAACATTGAAAACAGCAAAACTCTGCTCAAACCACATGCTTTTACTGACTGAGAATTGGCTGAAAACCTCACGACTAAACAGACCTCAGTTGATCATTGATGATTAGTGATGACTGAATCTTGATCTTGATTAAAATTTGATTATTTTTGCTCATGCAGTCCTATAAGGTGATCCATGAAGAAATCTCAACATGCACAAAGGAGGTGTCCTTGGTATGGATATGCAACAGAAAATCTCCCAACACATACAAAAGCAAATTGAATTGAAATACAATCATTTGCAATCTCAGAATTCACCAAAGAAATATTTAAAAGTCTGTAATTAAAAGAATCCCATATTAGGTAATACTCTTTAATGCATTTTAAAGAAACCTTGCATTTGGCTTTTCAATGTAATCATTTGCAACAAGAGGAAATTGATTAACTTGACCATCATTGAAACAAATAAATAGTGAAGTTTCACACTCATGTCCTTTTTGTCATACAATTTATTGCACCTGTACTTTTCATGTGAAATTTGAATGAAAAACTTTAGTTAAAATAATTTCCTTCTCCAAAGTTTTTTCACTTCAGACACAAATGTCAGAAGTCTATACTGAGAAATGCTAGACGCAGTGGCATTGTGTTTAAGTACAAACTTGACAAACAGGTGCTTCTCAGAGGGGTGCTTGAAGAGTGTAAGGAGCCTTCACAAAGTGAGCACCAGTTTGTCAAACAGTTATGCAAAGTGAAGTGTTTTTAAGGTCTTTAGTGAACGTTACCTGTGATCTCAGTTTCTTTGGAAAGCTGAGAACATTGTGAAATACTGATACTCCCTGCAGTCTGAAGCCATGTGCGATTGTGCCAGCCCCCACGCTTTAAACAGCAGCCTGAGGAGGGCGCGGTATGAGAGGATGCATATATTTGTTGCATTATACAGTACGTGTAAAAGAGGAGTGAGAATGCAGCAGAGGTGATCAGCCAACGTCAAACTGTGAAGTGTTGCAAGTTAGGTGAGACACAGGGAAGTCAGAACTATTTTAAGCTGTCACATCGGCTTAATTATGGGCCATACGACTTAAGTCATATTATTTAAATCAAGTTCTACATTTTAACTGTAACTGAAAAGTGGACAATGCCTCAGTAACAGTAAACTCTACTAAATGATAACTAAATGATGTATGAACAAAAACACGTAAAACGTCAAAAAAAAAGCTTGGTATTTATATTTTTATTTGATTTGATTTGATTTAATTATTTAGCCAAATAGATTTTTGCTGAATCTCTTCATCTCCCTGTAATCAGTGTGTAGCAAATGTGTTGTCAAGAATATTCCTAAATTCTGTTATTCACTGAGAAATACATTTTCCTTTGCAGCGCAGCGGCTTAGAGCCTCACAGGACATGGAAGGTTAATATTTGAAGGAGGGATGGTCCATAAATATCAGCAAAGGGACTTTTAATTAAATGAGCTCTTGGTAAATATCCTCCTGGGCCTACTGCTTTTGTTTGAATATGATTGATTGACTCCTATCTCTTCAAGAGACACCATTAGTTTCAGCACGGCCTCTTGCACTTCATCCAGCCTGTTTCTCAGTCTCATTGTGCCAATATTTTTCCTCCCTTCTCTCTCTCCATTACCTCCTGCTTTTTCTTCAGTCCCCCCTCGGCCCGGTCCCAGGTCGGCCTTTCCGTGTGTGCTGCTGTCAGCTCGCTCTTCTCCTCTCTTTCCATCAGTTCCCTTCCTCTCTGGAGACCCATAATTCTGCAAACTGGTGACAAGGTAATGAGGCCAGGCTAAATCCTGCCACGCCCCGGAGCTACAGCACAAGTTAGAGAGCCGTCCGCCTCAGCCTTTGCGAGTGCGTCTGCGTTCGCTCCAAGGCATCTGTCATCAACTTTACTCTAAATAAAACTTGCTCATGGAAAGAGCTAACTAGAAAAAAAAATGAAAACAACTTCACACATTACAGAGGAATCCTTCCTCTTCTCTTCTGTGTCTGTATCTCCCCCTCTCCCCCCTCCTCCTGTGCTTGAGCAGCAGTCTGACATGCTTGGCTGATTTCTAGCTGAAGATGGGGATCGGCAGGGGAGCTCCGTCTGGCTGTGGGCATGGGATATGTGGACAACACACAAAGACCCACACAAAAACTGGGAGAAACTTCCTGAGAGGGCAGGAATGATAGGAATTATATTACTGTGCCATGTCATAGTACAAGTTGCAGCACGGTTAACCTTGAGTTATTCTATGGAGTTTTTGTCTATAGGTGCAGCAGGATGTGGGAGGAAATAATGTATGTGCACCTACAGTCTCCATATATTGCTCCTTCTGGTACATTATGGCTAATAAAAACACCCAAATTACACATAGGTCACATCTTTGTGCTTTAGTGGTAAACAACTGATGTTTGACAAAACAAGGCAAGGCAAGTGTATTTGTCTTTCTGGACAGAATTCTTTTTTCTGTATACTTTATTCTGTTTCCAATGCCATCAGACTGTTTTAAACATGTAACATTTAATAAAATGAGTGGAACTCATTTACTCATAATGTTACAAACTGGTGAGGTCACAATACTACATTTTAGAAACCTCTAGATTATACACTTATTAAAACGTGAACATTGAATTTTTTTTTTAACTTTCATTCAGGGAAGACTGGGGTATGTTGTCACGCTTTTTTCATTCCTGTCTTTGTCTCAGAAACCGAAGACAACAGAAATGTAAAATGTCAGATTTTTGTTTTTTTCAATCCATCTTTCTAGCTTGTACACTCCCGGAGTTATAAGAGTTCAAACACAGGGTGTTTGCCCCACAGTCAGAATTTTAGGGGCAGGTTGTTACAGTCGAATCAATAATATCAAAAACAAAAATAAATGTGATTATTTCTAAAGATTGTGTTGTAGTTTCAGAATACACAATAGTGTAATACTAACACAATAATAACACTTTTCATACAAGACTGTTAAATGGGGGCATTAAAGGGTTAGAGCCATGGAAGAGTCATTCAGAACACTACATTTTAGTGCTCACACAATTGTAAATATTACTCCCTTTTACTAGAAAAAAAATCCACTAATTAATATGTGAACATTGTTAAATGACTTGGGAGAGGTCTTGTTTTATAAAGGGGGCTTAACAGTGTGACAACTAGCCCTGCTTTGTTTGTGACTTTGTGACTTTAATCAAAATTACTTAAATTATTTAAAAATGCTTTTAAGGTTACAAAATGTTAAAATATGTTATTACCGCATAATGTAATTTTCTTTAAATGATACAACAACAAAAATTGCATGGTCTTGTTTTTTTTTCGTGCAACTTTTTTACTTAAGATATCTCAGGCAAACAAATTACATTCAGGACACAAGTGCAGACCCTAAAAGCACACACATATTTTTGTTACTGAAACTTACTCAGTGATCCCCCACTCTGTCTGATTTTCACGAATAGTATATGACCGGCTTTATGAAAAACAAATTCTTTTAAAAAAAAAGTTATGTGCCATACAGATTCCCACACTGTGAATCCTTAACGGTTAATAAAACTTGACATCTCTCCACCAAAAAGTATTAAAATTAGATCAGAGGCCCAAACTGAATATACATACACCAGAAAAAATGTTTTGATTGTTGGGCTGTGCTATTAACCGATTATATAAAAAGCAGTTGTTTTTCCGTCTCCAATTCTCATGTGCCCTAGAGCCATATTTCAATGGAAGTAAACCTAGTTAAAACATAGACTCAAGAAGATATTAACATCATAATTATCACAGATAAACAACTTGTTTCAAAGACTAATTTTCAACGTAATTTCAATTCAATTGTATGTCTTTATTTTTCTTTTATTAATGATACTTAGGGTTATGGTATTATCATACCACCAAACAAATACGGTTACTCAACGTATTCTGAATATGTAATTTTAGTACATGTATTTTTCCTATATAATGGACATTGTTTAAGAGGACCCTATAAAGACCAGCGGTCATTAAGTGGGCAGCTAATGGGGATCCAATAAAATAACAAAAACAACAGAATTTTAACTAAATGATAAACAAATCGTTTCAAACACAAAGCTTTTTGTGTTAAATGACACTGAAATGGGTAGCATTTATTGTTTAAGCCTATCCATTATATGGTGCTGAACTGTATTCTTTAAATAAATAAAATGTATAAAATAAATAAAATCATGTGAACAATCAATACAAGGTTTTGTAGACAGATGTTTATTTTTCTTTCTTTTTTGAGATACGGGGTAGCACTCAAGCCTCAAATGCAGGACAACACACTTCAATCAGCTGAAGCTAATGATAACACTGTTATAACATGGATAAAAGCTAATAAAAGTAGTTTTAGATATGTTCCTTTTAAATTAATTGCTTACCTGAACTTACATTCCACAAGGACAAATGAAACTTTTTTTTGTTTTGTTTTAAGTTATAAGGTATTTACATTTCTTCCCTCTAAGTTATAACTGATGTTTTACCTTTAATAGCAAACCTTCATTGACAGGAGGATCAACTGCACAACTAAATTGAAGCCCATGCCAAACATATTTTATTGCAACATACTAAATTCAATATTTGTACATGTTTCATTTGCAGAGACAGAGGTTACCATTGTCCATCAGGCTACATCTCGCCAGTGGAGTGAGTTCATTAGCATCTATTGATCAATTGAAATGAACAACATGTTTACCAAATACTTTAATGACACTCTTAGAAGCTGTAAATGACACAGATTTGTGTGCGTGTGGGTTTGGAGTGACACTTGATGCGATGGAGGAGGCACAGGGAGGAGAGGTGACGGAGCAGTGATAATGGAGGCGGTGCCAGTTGGAGGGGAGAACACACTCCAGGAGGAGGCCGAGCCAGGTAGAGTAGGCTGCAGGTGAATGAAGAGGAAAAGGGTGTCGTGCTGTGTGGAGGAGATGGGAGAGAGAGGGAGAAGGGTGGGGGTATATTAAAAATGCAGCAGTGGGGAGCAGGCCAGGGATTCACAGTAATTAGATGACAAAACGGCGGCGGGCTGGAGATGAGAGAGAGGGGTCACACACAATGCCACTGCCGCCGGGTAATTTGTAAGTGTCAATCACGGGGGCTGCCAGGGGAACAGGCTGGGGAGTGGGGTGCACTGATATACAGAGAAGAGGGGAGAGGAAAGAAGGTACAGCACAGAGAAGAAGAGGAAAACCCAACAACAACGAGAACAGACAATATGTGGTTGTAATGTTTCTACCAAGTATGAAATCAAAGTATGTTATTGTTACAAATGGCCACACTTGGGCACCATTTTGTCACACTTAACTACTGTCATGTGCATGAAACTGGCAAATGCAGAACACAACTCATGACAGAAATCACAGGTCATGTATAAAATCTTTTTCTCTTCATCTGCTAATGTACAAAAATGTGAATACAATACAAGTGTGCGGACATCCTTGTAAGCCTTGTTAATATCACATGTGAATGGAGTTGTATTTGATAAAACAATCATAGCGGAATACAGTTAAAGATTATTTTTCAATTTAGACTTTTAATCTCTCCTGACTTGGGACCAGAACAAAGATTATACTGATTTATGACCGTCTGTGGATGACTAGTTAAAGATGTTATTTTATGTGCAACTATTCATGGATTTCAGCTTCATGCAACATTTTGAGGACTTCTTCCCCTTCAAAAGAATACAATGTTTTTGTTTTTTTTAAGTGCTAATTGCTATGGCAACAGCAATTTCTCATAATTCTGATAGGCAAAGCACAACTGTTTATGGTATTAGCCGGATTAGTTACACATGTAAATATTTGTCATGTTAGTTCTGAGCTTTGATGGGCAGGTGAATGTGGCTCTGACATGTGCGCCAGGCCTTTTTTATTCTATATTGAGAGCAGGGACAATAGGCACGGCCGTTGGCGTAACTCCAGAAAACCCACGTAAAAGGCTTCTGCACAATGAAGTGGCAGCGCAGTAGACTGCTAAGGTTCACAGCCTACAAATGCACACATGCTGATGAAACCTTCAACACAACAAGGTAAAAGCACAAGGCAAAATGTACATATGATCCCTATACACATGCAAAACACTGGGCAGGTATTGTGTCAGTGGCATGACATAACAGCACTGACATACCAGACGTTACTCAGGGGAGCACAGCGGGCATCTTTATCTGCAACACGCACCTGGACCTGTGAATGCATTCATGTAATCATTTCACTTCATAAAATTCATAGCACATGTAATGTTAGGCCTGTGTGTTGAACAGTTAAAAAAGTTATTCCCATTCAGAAGCTGGTGGAGTATGAGCTCAAGAAATCACAAAATGAAGCAAGTTGTCGTATGAGAGTAAAAAATAAAGAAAAGCAATTGTACTACCAATTGTTGCAATAGTAATGTACTATTGATACCACCTGTCCTAATTTATGGTATTATCAATGCTTTAAAAGAATCAATATTTCTTGAAAATGATAAACTTTATGAAAAAAAATACTTTTTTTATGAAATTGCATCATATAATTTACAAACACATGATGTTTGAAGAATTCCTTATTTATATTATGCCTTAACCTCCAAAGCATTACCCATTTCGGTTGTGAGAACAGAAACAGGTTTTGTACAACAAATATAGTTCTTGTGAATAATCAGTAGTGTATTAAAATGTAATTTTGTAAATAAAATATCCTGGTCATATGGGAAACTAGGGTAGCTAGAGACAATAAATCTCAAAAGATTATTTTGGCATATGACACTGTAAATTGAAAGCACATTCTTAAATGCATGTCCAAAAAGGTTTAGGGAAATTGGAAAAGAAATAGCCACATATTGTATGGCAAAAATAAGGAATTTTACTCAGAGCTACAACCAAAAAGCTGTAAACATGTGTTGAGTACATTTATTTCCTAAAATATGATTTGTAACAAAATGTATCCAAAAAACGTAGGTAAGTCTATCCACCTCTGCTTCCATGAGTAACAATGAGAAGAAAATTATGAAAAATTACGTCTCACATTTAATTATTACTTTTAGTTTTTATGTGTCTATTGAGGTTGGTTAAGTTAATTGAAATATGTATTTTAGATTCAAAATTCACACAATACTTGAGGTGCATATATTAAAAAAGAATAAATTTTCTATTTGTTTTGTCTGTATACAATTTCTCATGGGACACTTTGAAATGAACAACTACAAGTTTTAGCAATTTTAGTGCAAAGAGCAGGCAGGCTTTAAAGGACTTTTTTCAAGGCCAATTTCTGTAAAGCAATCAGTCACTATATTAATAGTTAAGGCACATGATACAATGTATGTAGAATGTTTTCTTTCATTACAAAGCCATAACTGCTTGTTAATGTCGATCTCGTCAGATCTTGGAGGCTAAGCAGGGTTGGGCTGGTTAGTGCTTGAACAGGAGACCGCTGCAACACCAGATGCCACAGTGGAGCAAACTGTCGTTGAGTCCTTAAGCAAGACACTTCACCCGCACTGCCAGATGTGAGTCTGATGTGTGAGTGAATAAGTGGCTGGTCAGTGTGTGTCCAAAAAGAAGGCATTATCATTATTGTAGATTTCACACAAAAAAAAACTGAAAAAAGGGGCTCAACTTACTCAAGTCTCCTATAACAATCAGTATTGTAAAACCTTGAAATTGATTGAAATGTAATAGAAAAACCTGGTATCACTTATCCCTAGCAAGTAGGATGCTTCAAGTGTCATTATGTGCCATTAAGAAATAAATTGTCAAAAGGGAGACAATTCTTAATATGTAGAGGGAAGGTGTATTTCATGAATGTGAACAATTACAGGCAATTAAAATTCTAAGGAAAAATTGCTCAGAAAGAAGAATTCAACAAAAATACACGCGAGACAAAGATAGAAGGGTAACCATATCTTAATTAAAAGGAATTTGGAGCACAGTAACATACACATGCACACAAAGCACCTTTGGCTGCTATTTAATTGTGAAATGATTAAACTCCTCTCTTCTTTTCTGTTTATTCCCCAGTCAACAATTAGCAGCTCATAATTTGCAACATAGAAATGTCTGACTTTTTCCCTCTTTGAAAGTATTCTATCTACTGAGTATCATCAGAGTTTTCTCCAAATCGAGCCTAGACTTTCACACTTTAATGTTTCCAAATGGATCTTTTCTTTACTTACCATAACTGACTTTGTGCATTAAACATATAATTTGGGTGCCTAACTCCAACAGCTGTGGAGTGTGTGTAACCTGACAGCCTGCTACACAATAGGGGTCCAAGTGAGTGTGAACTCTGTTTGTTCCCACAGCTGCTATTAACAGCCGTCATCAGCCTTGTGCTAACCAAGTGAATAAATAAATAAGGCTTAAAACGTTCTGTTTACTTCTTGGTCTGTGATAATTAGTGGCACAGAATACAAAAGACACAAGTTTGGATTAGGTCTTGCTGGTCAAGGGAAAATAATGGAAATGAAATAAAGGTGCACATGTTCACTACCTGTTGATGGTGGTGACAAATTTCACCAATCAGCTTTGCACTTCCAGAGACTTGGTTTCTATGAACTTAGTAAATATCATATTACATCGTATTTTTGTTTTATGGTGCTCTATATGCCAACAGGAATTTAAAGATGCAACAACAATTTTTGTGTATTTTAAATCAGTTTTAAAAAATGCTGGTGTAACAATTATTATTTGCCTATTGTTACATTATATTGTTATTATTTATGCTATTATATTGTTTAATAAATATCACATACTTGTAATGTAAATAAATGAAACTCATTTACCTTAACCTACAAAAATCTCTGCTTGATGGTAGAAAACTGAAACTAAATACAAAGGAACAAGTGTTTTTATAATTACTTTACCTGTTTTATGTCCAAAATGTTTTTGTTTGTTTTTTATGTTGAAACTATGTCCTTTACCACTCTGTATCCAGGAATAAAAATGCAAAATGTAATCTGAATTACAATTATGATCATTTTCTTTTGACTTATTGATGAATGTTCAGGAAGCATGTTGTTTAATGAGCACAGCATAACGATGTTGAGGAGCAAACAGCACATAATGGAGAGTATATGAGGAGACCGAGGCGGTGGATGGAGGTGTGGAGCTGCAGTAAGATGGAGAGAGACTGCCTGCACATACTGTCAAGGCAGTTAATATAAAGCATGGAGATAAGGCCCCACAGACAAACACTGACCGAATCAGACATTTCAGCAGCGCAGCCCCGACTGTCAGTCAGCCTGAGAGACAGACCAACAATCAGCACTCTACCACTGATAAGGGCTCTACTGGGCGCGTGCGGGAAATAGCCAATCTGTGGCTGGCCTGGCAAACAAGCTAGCAGGCAGGGTGAGTGAAAGTGAAGAGGTTAGGCAGGGGAGTGAATGCACAAAGACAACAAGTGAGAAGAGGAGGCCTATAAATGCAGAGCGAAACGTGGCCCTGGTTCACAACGAAGGACCTAAACCTGAGAAAACGAGAAGAGGCAAAACAGTATGATATTTGAGGCTGCACCTCGCACTGAGCTCTCACACTGCACTCCGTTCACGAGGGAATCAAAGTGATGGAGAAAAAAAACACAGAGGTGTGATAACCTCGCTTAAAATAGTGTCTCTCCCCAGTTTTTTGTCACCTGGGAACAGCTTGCACCGAGAGAATGTGAGAACTTAGTTTAGACCAACACTTTACATTAATGATTTGCCAACAGCTTTGACTAGTTCATTCTTCACTGCGCTGTTTGGCTTTCTTCACTACACAATAGTTTTAATGTCTCTATTGATTAATGAAACGTATAGCCCACACATTTGAACAAATGAGTGAAAGATAGCACTTATTATTTTTAATGGAAAAACTGCACTGGCAATGAAATTCCCTCAAAAACAAAACAACACATCCAAAATGTTGGGGGCAGATGCCTTTGGAAATGATCAAAGGGTGGCCAAAACTCAATCTTAGAGTCACACTGGCCCCTATTGGTGACACTGGGGAGTACAGGCTAAGTGCAACTTGGAGAGAATAATTCCCACAAATTAACCTTTGTCAAACAAGCCAAACAATGCAGGAGCTGGGCAGCACTAGCTTTATTTGGACCTTGTCCACATTATTACAACCACTTAAAATAGAGCTGTGATCATGTTATGTTACTGTTGGCATGCACCAGTGGGGAGTTATCAGAAAACAAGGGTTTGTGAGAAGAAAAGGCCAGGAAGGAAGGTGTGTGTGTGAAAGGGTTAACCTCCCTGCTTGCATGCCGCTTTCCCTTGCTCTGTCAAGCCCCATTAAACCTGCTACACTACAGCAATATGGTGCCATCAATTACAGGCACGCTGCCATCAGTGCAGGGCGCGCAGGAGAGAAGAAGAGAGGCAGGAGCACATAAACAGGACAAACGGCCACATAAAAGACCAGCAGCTATATAAAGCCCCACTGCCCGCCTGGTCCACATCCACACGAACTGCAGCAGACCCCTGTGTGGATGTAGATGCAGATGCCTGCACCATGCAGTTGTTTGTCAGTGAGGAATGTTTAAAAGTACACACAAAAATACTAAATTCATTTTCGCAAAATAAAGGCCGAAATGAGGATGAATTATTAAGGTGTGCTTCTACTGCCCCCATGTGAGAGAATTTGTTCAATAAAATCTTGTCTTGTAAAATTAAATGCATGTTCAACACAGATGATTACTTGATCTTCTGGAGCAACTGCTTTCAAATAACAGTGAAACAGTTCCAGTGACAACAAATCTGTTAGTCTTCTTTAGTATGAAAACAAAACTCATCTGACAATTATGCTATAATTATTCAGTAGAAGCAAGAATAGTGCACAGTTCAAAACATGCACAACAAGCTTGCTTTATTACATTTCAAGAGGCGGAGAATATATTAGTACAACAAAAAAATGAATAGTAGAGTAAATTTCATACAGCTATTTTAAATGATATAATGATGATAAAAGGGCGTTCCAAAATTCCTCACTGAATGAGCTGTACTGTTCCTCAGTATAATCCTCAAGGTTTTGAAAATATAAAACTTATGTCCAAAGCAAAATGTATAATAAATATATTTAATTACTTCTAGAGAAAGCCTAGATTTCAGGAACAGTGACCACATACATGTTTTAATTTAACAGATATCCGGGTCAAATGTCATTTATTGAAAATTACTGGCAAAAGCTGCCAACTTTGTCATAAACACAAGAGAAGAGATTGTAGACAACCTAATAAACTGCTGTGTGACCACTAGTAAATACATTTTATCACACTCTCATGACTGACTCCAGATGTAGTTAGCATCTTAAACTCACTATTGGTGTAACGACACAAACCTGGGGTCTCATTTATAAAATTACCAAGGAATTCTTACTAAAAGTGTTTGTATGGACAAAACACAAATGTCTCAATTTTTCCGCTAACATGTTCATTTCTAGTCTCTTTGAGCTCTGACTGATTTTAGCCCCATCTTTGAAAACATTTTCTCATCAAGTTGTCTTTTTATAGATCACAAACTTAATGTTGAAAGTCATTTGTCCAGAACTGCAGTCACACCATATTATGCATTTACAACGTATAACAAAATCAGAGATATTTCAGCAAGACTTAGGATAAACAAATGCAAATTTACAACAGTGGCAGAATAAACCTGGTTCTTTATGTAGAGTTGATCTGTGAGGACGAGCTACTGCTACCAGAGCTCTTAGTCTTCTGCCCTCTATTGGCACTCGGTTGGCGTTGCACTCTCTGAGTTGTGGGTTCTCTGCTCTTTTCATTGTGACTCACTCCAGTTTTACTCCGCACTGTGGACATAGAGACACAAGAACGTGAAGTCACAAGGAGAAGATATCCACACCTGCATGTGCTTATCAACAAATAAAGAAAAATTAAAGTCAACTATGTGTTCAGAATGAGAAAAATAAATAACAGATGGACTAGGCATGATCTGTATGTAATGTTTTGTTGTCAGGTTAATGTAATTCTAAAACAAACAAAAAACAGTAGTTAATGTACAGGTTTTACAAACCCAACACACAGTAGTTCAAGGGCATCCACTGCTACTGTACATGCTCAAACACATGCAGAACAGAGCCAGGTGGGCAGGTTTGCACAAGGGGGCTGTGTCTGATACAGTGAGTTAAAGCAAGAAAATGGGAGAATGGAGATGAATGACATGGTGCAGTAAAAGGGACCTTGTGAGTGAGAGGAGTTAGCATCTTGGGGAGCGTAGACCACAATTTTAGTGTTGACTCTTGTGGCTTTGGGGCCTGCAGATGCAGCTGGGGCTGCACTGGCTTTAGGGCTCTTTCCAGAGGCTAAAGATTCCTCTTCTTCAAAAAACAATTGAACATAAAAACATTAAATACAGCCTTCTGTGATATTTAGACAAACTAGTACCAGTAGTCTGCAAGGATAACGTTACATTGGAAATGTAAATACAGAAACATATAAGTGTTTATGGTTCTCATTTGATGACAGAGAAGTAACTAGATGAGGTACTGTCCTCACTTACCACGAGCTTCTGTAGGTGCAGTGTTAGTTGTATGAGCGGCAGATGAAGAGTCTGTGCCACACTCAGCTACCCTCTGACCAGCACACATTGCTTTTAGAGTCTGAAAAACTGCTTGAGGTGCCACATTCATCTTCAGTAGATCCAAAATTAATCTATTACAACAAATACAATTGAATTTTTTGGAAATATAATTATTAACCAAATTACATATTAAATTCTACTTACTTAAAGACCTCCTGATCTATAATAATTCCTGCAGCTTGTGTCAATTCAAACAGCTCAGCCTCTTCGGGGCTTAGCACTTTTTTCTTCTTGATCGCATATTTCTGCACATTAGCAGACACCACCAGAGCTGGAGAGTCAGGCGCGGCGGTCAGCGGGGTTTGTTGAGACATTGCGCTAAATTACGAAAATAACTTTAGATAAATAAATGTGGCACGTACTAACCGTAAATATTTTGGCAAAACGTATCGTTTTTTTGGTCGCACAAAAATTGCGTCACCAAGGTCACAGGGAACTACGGGAGTTGTAGTCTACAGAAATACTGCATGTTCAATATATATGCTGTTGATACAAAAATAACACACACTAAAGGACATATCCACCAAAACATCAGAATTTTATCATTTCACGTATATTGTGAAATTATTTGAAAAGTGTTTAAAATGTATTAATTACATATTGTGAACCCTTTACATCTCAAAATATACACTATTCAAAATAAAATTATGGCGCCTTAAATTTTATTTTGACAAAATGACAAAAAAAAAAAAAGTATATATACGCACAATTTTTATGTACCGGAAGGAGTAAGCATCCAAAGCTTTTTTTCCCAAGCTAGTTTTGCTCATGGGTTTCGCTGTCTTCCAAGAATGGCCGCTGCAGGAATAAACAAGCAGGGTTCAGTAGCGACGATGGAGCCGTGTATCCGACATGGGAGGGCAACAAATGGAAGCAGTGTTAAGGTTGTGACATTTTTTCGAGTAAAGCTAGCATTAAAAGAGTCGTTTTTATTCGTAGCTACTTACGTCCACTAAGTAGAGGCTGCGGTCTCCATGCGCGTGCGTCACTACGTTGGAAAACTGTGCATTGTTATTTTGTCTTATTCTTAACAGTCGGTAAAGAAAAACTGCAGTTAACATCGTTGTCTGGTTCGATTAGGACAGTGCAATGATCGTCGTTTCACCGCCGAGCTAGTAGTGATCTTCACCACCTTCAGGAGCAGCTACTGCTTGATTGATTTCGTGGCATTTTCCATGGCAGCACCGAGACCAACGCATACTTTAGGTCCATAAAATTGTGTTACCAGACTCTGTCCTTACACATTTTTATGTTCAGGTTCTGGAATGCGGCGTGTGTGAAGATGTATTCTCTCTACAAGGAGACAAGGTTCCTCGGCTTCTGCTTTGTGGCCATACAGTTTGTCATGACTGTCTAACTAGGTTACCCCTCCATGGCAGGGCAGTGCGCTGCCCCTTTGACAGACAGGTTACTGAGTTGGGTGAGTACCAGAGAAACATGGAACAATTGCATCTGTAACTAATTGCAACCAAGTATTGGGACTGTTTCAAAAAGCAGGTTTAATATAAATTCATGAAAACTCTTGTGTTCTGAGTATAAGAACTCAAAAATTCAATGCACAGTTCACCCTGTTTAGTGATGTTGTTCTGCTGTCAAAAGTAATGATCATCTCCATGTATACAATCTTAAGGCGACTCTGGAGTTTGGGGCCTAAAGAAGAACTTTGCTCTGCTTGAACTTCTGGAACGACTTCAGAATGGAGCATCAAACCAGTCAGGAATGGCTGAGGATGCCCTTAAAGGCATGGGTGAAGTATGGCCAAAGTTTAACTTAATTTACATTAATGAATTCACCTTACAGCAGTAGCACATTTTCATTTACCTCCATGTTAATTCTTTAGTGTATAATTCGCTGTGATGAGGATGAAAGCCACACAGCCTCCGTGTATTGCACTGTGTGTGCCACCCACTTGTGTGCTGAGTGCTCACAGATAACTCACTCCACTCGAACACTGGCCAAGCACCGCCGTGTGCCTCTGGCTGACAAACCTCATGAGAAGATGCTCTGCCCACAGCACCAGGTCCATGCCATAGAGTTTGTGTGCCTTGAAGAAGGATGTCAGTCGGGGCCACTCATGTGCTGTGTGTGTAAGGAGTACGGCAAACACCAAGGGCACAAGGTAACCCAAACCACTGCAACACATCTAATAATAAAGCCTTAGCATCAGACCATCTGATTAATCCTTCTCTAAATTTCAGCATGCTCTCCTTGAATCTGAAGCTAATCAGATTCGTGCATCCATTCTGGACATGGCACATTGCATTCGCACCTTTACAGATGAAGTGTCTGAGTATTCAAGAAAGCTGGTGGGCATTGTGCAGCAAATAGAAGGGGGCGAACAGATTGTAGAGGATGGTATTGGAATAGCCCACACTGAACATGTAAGTGACAAATAAAGAGCGCCTAAAATCATATAAATAATCATGTTTGTCTATACTGTATTTCTTTTGTGTTTCAGGTTCCAGGCACAGCAGAGAGTGCTCGCTCATGTGTGCGTGCCTACTTTGCAGACCTCCATGAGACTCTTTGTCGGCAGGAGGAGATGGCCTTGAGTGTCGTGGATGCACATGTTCGAGAGCGGCTCATCTGGCTGCGGCAGCAGCAGGAGGACATGACTATTCTTCTGTCTCAAGTCTCCACTGCTTGCCTGCATTGTGAGAAAACCCTACAACAGGTAAAAAATAAATGCACATAGCACACGTATAACACATGTTTGTAAGTGGTGCTTACTTTTATTTTATTTTGGTCTAGGATGATTGCAGAGTTGTGCTGGCAAAACAGGAGATAAACTGTTTGCTGGAAACACTTCAAAAGCAGCAGCACCAGTTCACCGAGTTGGTAGATCACATTCAGCTGGACGCTGGCATACCCGTCACCTTCACAAAGGTACACAGATTCATGTTTCTATAGTGACTGGAAGCCAAGAAAGTAGAGTAAAGAAATTAAATTAAATTTTGTCTTTTCAGGACAATCGCGTTCACATTGGTCCTAAAATGGAGATTCGTGTAGTTACACTTGGGCTGGATGGAGCAGGAAAAACAACAATCCTTTTTAAATTAAAGCAAGATGAGTTCATGCAGCCCATTCCTACAATTGGTATATTTATATATTCTTAAGACCAAAGCCTTTCCTTTTATTTGTTGTTTAAACATTTGAATTTATTTTTTAGGTTTTAATGTGGAGACCGTTGAATATAAGAACCTAAAATTCACAATTTGGGATGTTGGAGGAAAACATAAGCTTAGACCCCTTTGGAAACATTACTACTTGAACACTCAAGGTATTTCCTCAACAGTCAACTGCATTTGTTTTTTGGCCCAAAGTCCCGATCAAAAGTTGAATAAATGGTAAAAGTCACATTTTGCATAGTTGAATCTTAACAAGGTTCCAAGTAGAGCATCAGTATGCAACAAGAAATGGGGATGAGACAAAAAAGTTTGAGTGAACATTCTATTGAAAACAAAAATTAAACTGAAAGTCAACTGAAATGTTTAGGACCACATGCCTTTTTAAAGCCCAAATCTGTGCAAAAAATGCGGATTCAGTGTCATTTTCTGTGAAGTATTCACACCGTCATGATGTTCTGATGGCAAAGGCAAAAAACCTTCTCTTTTTGAATGTGTTAACAGCAACAATTTTCTGCATCCTATGCAAATTGTTTTTTGGTAGCTATCATTCAACTGAATCTGCTTGTTGCTACCTGACGGAAAGCATCAAAGCTTTCTTGGGCAGAGGGGGCGCTGTGGGTGCTGTGTTTCTGGACCTACGAAAGGCCTCTGTCCTGTCCATGCTCTCTCCATACAGTCTCTCCAATCAAGTCTTACAGTGGTTAAATTCATATCTATCAGATTGAAATCAGTGTGTAAGAGCCAATAATGCAATGTCCACCTCGAAGCCCTGCACTACGGGGTTCGCACAGGGGACCCTTTGAAAAAACATGTCCAACTTTGCTTTGAACAAAATATCCACCCCACCCTCTCCACTGCAACTGCACCATCCCGAAAAGATCTTCTGCCTTTGCAGTCGACCTTTTAATTTGTCACAATCAGTCAGTGGAATCAGCTTCCGGACAATCTGAAATTGTTTGTAGACTTTCATAATTACACTTGAAACTTAAAAAAGCACATTTTCAATAATCAACGGTGACAACATCAGCCAAGTTAAATCGTTCTTGTAAATTGTATTATAAAACATAATATAGCATTTTAAATATTTGTGTAACTTTTATGAAACATTCTAATGTTTTATATCTAATGTTACCAATGGTTAATAGTTACATTTTATAGTCTGTAAATAAATAGTGTACTTTTTTTATAAATGTTTTACTCACCTGTCCAGGGACTGCAGATGGAAAGTAGCAATATCTAAATCTAGTGCAGATCATCTTTTCTTTTGTAAGATTAATGAATTTGTACATGGTCCCTGACAAATAAAGACTAAACTAAACTAAGTGAGGTGGGACGCAAGAAGACAGTCATTTTGAATTTCTTAAAAGATCCTGAGCATTAAGGAACAAAAAAGTCAAGTGGAAGACCTTTGTGGATGATCCTCAACCTAAATTAAGGCTGGTCCTAGTGCCAAGTGCAGCCCGATAACCATCAGACGCATCTGCCACTGAAGGGCTTCAAAAACTAGAAACTTCTTCAAAGGCCTCGTCTCCTTGAACGCTACAGAACTGCTGCTTGGACTTTAAAAGAGACACAAACATGGGACATTGAAAGGTGGAAGAAAGTTTCTCTGATGAGAAAACATTTAACCTTGATGGTCCTGATGGTTTCCAAAGTTACTGGCTCGACAAGCAGATCCACCTGAGATGATTCTACGTGCCACAGTTGAACAATAGAGCTTCAGGTGGTACAGGGTGTCAAACGGCCTCTGGCTCTGTGCAGATGTTGCAGAGAGCATCACTCATGACTGAGGCCTTCGTCTGTGGAACCACTGAGTTTTTCAGCTGTGTTCTCTTGATCTAAATCCAAATGAGAACCTTTGGGGATGGATGGCAAGGAAAGTTTACAAAAATGGACCACAGTTCCAGACAGTAGATGACCTTCATGAGGCCGTCTTTACCACTTGGAGAAATGTTCCCGCTCACCTCCTGGAAACACTTTACTCAAACATGACGTAACGAACTTTTGAAGTGATCAACAATAACGGTGGCACTACTCATTACTGAGTTTATGTTTGAGACTTTGATTTCTGTTTTGAGGGGGAATTCAAGGTTGTTGTTTGAGGTGTGGTTCTAAACTTTTGATCAGCTGCAGAACAGCCTATTTCAGTTTAATTGTTTTCAATAAAATGTTTCCAAAACTTGTTTTGTCTCACTCCCATTTCTTGTTGCTTATTGAACCTCTACTTCGAATCTTGTTAAGAGCTAACCATGCAAAATGTGACTTTTGACATTTATTCAATTGAACTTTTGATCGGGACTGTATATATGTCTAGCTTGTCAATAAACATATTGGTTCTCTTTTCCTGTTCAGCGGTAGTATTTGTAATTGACAGCTGTCACAGAGACAGGCTAATGGAAGCACACAGTGAATTGGCCAAACTACTTACTGAGAAGGAGCTAAGAGACGCATTGCTGCTTATTTTTGCAAACAAGCAAGTACGTATATTAGAGAAACGATAATCTCGCCATTTTTGACCAGTATTGAACCTGTCCTTTTATACTTGCTTTGTAGGATGTACCTGGGGCTGTGGCTGTGGAGGAGATGACAGAGGTGCTGAGTCTCCACAAGTTGTGCTGTGGGAGGAGCTGGCACATTCAGGGCTGTGACGCACGTAGTGGGATGGGCCTGCATGAGGGATTAGACTGGTTGTCAAGGCAGTTGGTTGCTGCTGGGGTCCTGGATGTTGCCTGAAGTTTTAAATATTTTCCAACATTAGAACCTATCTCCGCTTCTGAGCTCATCCAGCTTCCTAGCTTTATGTTTGCAACCATCATGAAGAACATTAAAGCTGGATTAAGGAAAGTGTAAATATGCTTTCAAAGTCCCATTAGTTACACCATTCAACTAACAATGCATGCATTAGTGTACTCCTCTACAAGGCTGTTTCTATGATCCATATGCTTTTTAGTTTTCAGGAATCTAGATGACATTTGGCTTGTGTTGAACTGCTTATTGAAATGGAGGACTTTTTCCATTATACTACATGTACCATACTGTAACATTAGCCAGAGACTGTCAGCGTATTGACAAATTTGCTGTTGGTGTTTAGTAATTACCAGCTAAGAATAACACTTGCCTTTAGTTCTAGAATAATTACTTTTATTTTATCCAGAATTTTTGAAAGTCCATAGGTGTAGCAGTGTTCCCTTTGCCTTGATGTGAATATGGTTTTGTGGTGCCCTTATGCATTGTAAAGAGTTTGTGTGTTTTACTTCACTATATGTAGTCTTCAAAGGCAAACCAGTCGCATTTTAGATTTAATTTGTTTAATGTTACAAAGATGAAACAGTTTACTGAATATATAACTTTTTGTATGGTGTGTATGAACAAGTTAAGCCATTTTGCACCAAATATGCCTCCGTTTTTGGAGTGTCTTGCACGGAAATTGGGGCATGCACTTTTGTTTCCTTACAATTAGCTCATGCAACAAAGATTTGCTATTTCATTGTGCAGACTTGATTTGATTTAAAAGAAACATGGGAGGGGGAGTGCTTTGCAGATGATACACATTTAAGTTTACATCCCATTATGTGAAACATTAAAACCTTTTCTTGTTAAAACACACCTTATATCTTTATTTATATGCTAGGATTACTAAAATAAAACTTATGACACAGATTTAACTGATTCTTTAATGAAACTTACAAAAACCCACCACTATGTAGCACACATTACTTGATGGTGATGTTGATAATGCTTATGTCCTCATAAGGTTTGTCAGTCTTTGGGTTGACTTTTGTATTGGAAATTCTCTGAACAGCTTCCATTCCTTTTGTACACCTTCCAAACACAGTATGCTTGTTATCAAGCCATGGCTGCGGAAAAAGGAGACAATTAGATGAGGGTGTGACTTTCTTACCACAGAAACCAAAAAGATAGACATGGTGGAACTTACGGTGGGTACAACGGTGATAAAGAATTGGGAGCCGTTAGTGCCTGGCCCACCATTGGCCATGCTAAGTGTGTATGGCCGGTCATGTCTCAGGGTAGAGTGAAATTCATCCTCAAACTCTCCTCCCCAGATGCTCTCTCCTCCCATGCCTGTACCAGTTGGGTCTCCTGTCTGAATCATAAACCCCTAGACCAAAATAAAACTGTGAAACCACTGTTATTAGACAAATGTATCCAATTATGTCACCATATTTACCTTAATTACTCTGTGGAAAATATGTCCATTGAAATAGCCATTCCTACTATGAACACAGAAGTTTTCCACAGTTTTGGGGCATCTTAAGAAAGAAATTGTGTTTGATTTTAAAGAAATACATTCATTTTGTTAAGAGCACGAAGTTTCAACAAGCAACTTACTCAACAGGGAAGAGTTTGATGTGGATGTCTCCCATAGTTGTATGGATAATGGCACTGTCAGACACACGCTTTGGGCCCTCAGCTTGTGTTGCAGCCATCACCTCCTCTTTAGATGGCTTTTCATTGAAGATGTCTCTGTCGGAGTCTGCACTCTTTGTATCCTCTGGTTCTCTCTTAGAAAACTAAAAAAGCATTTTCTTGCATCACTGTGCAAAAGCCTTTGACCCATTTAGGACAAACTTGGATAAAGTATTACCAGATAGAAACGGTTCTTCTTAAACGCCGTGCAGAATATGGTAGGGTCTGCCTCTACATTTTGTAGTGCAGGGTTATCAGATGCAGTCATCTCAACAGTTGTTGCAACCTTCATGGATTTTGCTACACCTTGGAACAGACTCAGCTGAACCACACGGATATTCTCCAGTTTCCCAAGTATTCTAACACATCTGTGAGCAAAAGTGATTAACTTTAAAATTCACATTTATAGAGTTATTACTAGTTGTATTTGTAGCTGTACCTGTTGGTTTCTACATTGATGACTTTAATGCCAAGCATAGTTCCATAAAGGACAAAGTGTCCCGTTTCATCAAAGATGATGCTTGCCAAACGAACACCATCCACCTTCTCAAGTTCTCTCTCTACAGCCATTCTCCTCCCAAACTCCATATCAGGAAGCTGCTGTCGCATCTGCTGCAACTCTGTGAACATCTAATCATTCAGGAGAGAAGTAAATACTCTGCTGTACTTTTCATTTACAGTATGATTATCAGCCATCAACTTACAGTTAAGGATTCATCAAACACTCTCATGAGTTTCCCTGACAGGAATCTAAAAATTCTGACTTTTCTGTCAGATGCAATTGTAGCCATTTTCTTTCCATCCGGTGAAAATGCCAGGCTGGTGGGATACGTTTTGTGTTTTGCGAATTCATACAAATCTGTGTCCGTTTTGTATTCCCAGTCTACATGTTTGGGGAATTTAAATTCGTTTGGTAGACCAGTCCAGTATTCCAACATTCCTGCTTTGTCAGCAGAAACAATCACTCTGAATTTGGGGTTCAAGCGAATTTGGGTCAGTGGTGAAGAGTGCATCTTGTCAAATACATGAATTGGTTCATTGCTTCCCCGTCCGTCGTAAACAAAAATCTTGCCTGTGGATTTTTCTGAGCAAGCCACTGTGGAAATGGCATCTCCAGGATTGTAGATCCATTCACTCTGGCCTGGGTGAAATCTAAAATCATAGAAGTTAGTTACCATTACCAAAAATGAACTCTTAACTTTCTTATCTAGACTTACCCAAGTTTTAACATATTGATCATATCAAAGTTGACGACATCAAATACTTTCATAGCCTGGTCGTCACCAACAGAGCAGCAAAGTGCCCCTTCAGCACTTACTGCAATGCTTTCGATTACACCTAAGACACATTACAGATCAATGCAATAGGCAACGGTTTAATTCACATTTACAATGTACAAACAAAGAAAATGTAGTACCAAGGTGACTTCTAAAATGTTTGACAAACTCAATGCCTTCATCTTCCTTTTTTTTCCAAAACTTTACGTGGCCATCCTGGCTGGCTGTGATGACAAAATCAGTCCTGCAAAATAATTATAAAATCATCTGAGTTTGACCATGTATAAAAGTGAAGTAGTGTAGTTTTAATGAATACTGCATGGTTATACGACGTACTTGGAGCACACGATGTGAGTGATAACATCTCTGTGCATGTAACTTCGTTCATACATCGCAGCCGATGGAAGATTATCCAGGTAAACACGTTCAAATTCCAAAACTAAAAAACAAAGTATATTTGATGATGAGGTGAGAAGTCCGCGATATAGATTTACAACTTCTCAGGATCCTTCTGGGGGTTTACACGTTAAGTGAGTGAAACATACCCTTTCTTTTCTTATTTCTCGTAGCTTCGTTTGGCATGGGTCCGACCCATTCACCACCATCTTCATCTGCATCTTCATCGCCTGCTTTTCGCTTCAGGTCAGCACTGTTTTCATCGTTGTCGCCTGCTTTTCGCTTTAGATCCGCGCTGTTTTCAGTTGCCGCCATTGCTGTTCTTATACTTGTTGCAAATTAAGGCTCAATGGGGCATTTAGCGCCACCTACCGGATTGGAAAGTCAGTAGAGTGTATTTGTGTAGAATCATAGTTTATCTTAAAGTTCTGCGTTCTGTGTTTTTTATTTTATCGTAATTTCATATAATTTTGACTGTTAATATTGAGTATCAATGTAGCGTTAGGCATTGTTTCTTTCGGTGAGGCGGAAGAGAGGACCGAAAAGATCAAAGTCGTTGTTTCTAACGGTTACTTTTTCATGAGACACATAGACCAAACCAATATTTTTGGCTTGGGGTTGGAAAGTTCATAATAAGCATTGTACATTGAACGCTCACTAATTTTCCTACACTATATCACCTTTTGTAACGATAATTATTACCTGCTTGAAGAAAACAAAATACATTCCACAGAAATATTATAGAATATAAAAATAAAAAACGTGCAATTTAATTATACACCCCTAATATCTAAAAAACATTCATGCGCCCTTAACGGGGCCGCAGTGTTTTGATTATTGGCCCGTGTTGGTCCCACTTTCATTACAATTGATAGGTTTATGTTCTATAAATTCTTCCAAAATGAGCAATATTTACATCCAGGAGCCACCAACAAATGGAAAGGTAAACTCTCGTACCCACACTTTTATCTTAACCACACTTTAGTCAATCCGATCTTGTTCAGTCCAGAAGGAATATCAACAACTAACCACAGAACTCTCAACAAAAATGTCCCATAAATAGACTTCTTTTTTTCTCAGGTTCTGCTCAAAACAACAGCAGGGGACATTGACATTGAGTTGTGGTCCAAAGAAGCTCCAAAAGCAAGTAGAAACTTCGTGCAGCTTTGTATGGAAGGTAATACTGGACTAAAACACATGAGAGCTTCAAAAATCACAATCCAATTGTTACTGTAGCCTAAAACATCGTGTACAAAATATTTACAGTTGATGTACCCACCTGTTTACCAATGTGTTTTAGGGTACTATGATGGTACAGTTTTCCACAGAGTTGTTCCAGACTTTATCATCCAGGGAGGAGATCCCACTGGGACAGGGGCAGGTGGAGAATCCGTTTATGGTCATCCATTTAAGGTCAGATTCTATCCCGATACATTATTCTAGACAGGAATTGTGTCTTAAAGTGCTTATGACATGTTTTTCTGATTATTACTTTGTTTGGTGGTATTGTTGTACTGTTTTTAGATATAGTTATACATTGTTTCACATCAGTCAAATGGCAGATTGTGAAGAACAAGTAGATAAGAAAAATTAAAACTACAGGAAGTTGTACTGAGTTCTAAAGCAGAATTCCTTTATATGTCATCAGTGTGCAACCTTCCATCAAAAATGAAGGGACATAACTAGGGATGTAACGATATGCAAATATCATGATATGAACCTCACAATACGATATCATGGAGAAGCACACAATATTGTTAAAGAGTTCAAAATTATGCATCCATGTTCATAATAACAAGACTGACAATGTAATAATCTCCTGCCATTAATTAATAGGCCTTTATTGTCATATTTTAGAACCATAATTATAGAAATGATGGCAACTCTAAGGTGTTTTCAAGTTATGTCAGGAACAACAATAATGACTGCTATTTATTCTGTGATGTACCTTGTTATTTTTTACTAACAATAATAATAATATTAATATTTGTAGTCAGTAATGCTTTAATCTGATGGAGCATCCATTGTTGCAGCAAACCATTGTTTTTTTTCACATAGACATGCTGTTTTTCATATCGTAACATGACGACGACACTATTGTGACAATTGTACTATCGCGATACCACGATATCGCCAGTATCGTTACATCCTTAACCATAACCCTCCCTTACCTTAAATGTGAAAAAGGATATTAAAAAAACCCCCAAAAACTAAGAACTCATTGTATGACAACAAAAATCTGCATTTTAACAATACTCATTTTAGCTGCCCTCCATCTGTATTAAATGTCACTGGCTGATGGAATGTTGTAATGTCACATGGACACAACCTATTGACAATTTTTCTGACAGTTTAATCAATAATTTAATCAAATAAAGGTGTTGTCAGGTATTATTATTTGTGAAATTGTGAACTATTATTTTCTTCCCCTCATTTTTTTGCATTGGTGACTATGCTAGCAAAAGTTATATTTTTTAGAACATTGTTTTTCACAGTTAGGATAAGGGAGGGCTATGTGACAATATGTTTGTCAATATGACTACAACTACACATTGCACCAAAACGTAGCAAACATGTTTATATGTAAGACCATACATTTTCCCTACTTATCCCCAGTTTGACAGTTTAATTGTTTATTTATTAATAGTTTATTTATTGTTACTTCCTTGTTGGACAAGGGCAGCAAATATGACATAGGTCTTATGTCTGTAAATTGTATTTGTCTTTTCAACGGCACATTAGGGTTAGGGTTAGGGTTCATAACAAACTGCAACTTCACAGATGTAACACTACTATAAATAATTGCCATAGGTGCCATCAAACTAAGTTATAATTAGAAAATTTAGACTTTAAGTTTAGGGCTTTGAGCCAGATAAGCTTACCATGTTACCATGCAGAACATTGTAGAAAAAAAGGATACATCACATCTGCTGTGTCCAACCAGAAATATTATCAACTTCACCAAAATTGTCAAAATGGGGGGGAAATAGGCAACATTTTTACTCTTAGTCTTTTAGTCTTTTTAGTCTTTAAAATCTTAAATATAGTTTTGTTCACTACATTTCATTGAAATGTGTAGTCTAACTTGTCATATGCACTTTTAAGCTTTACTCTCAGTGTGAAAGGATTAGGGCAATATTATTCTCATAAAAAATAATAACTATTGAGTGATAATTAATAAATATGTTTCCTAGGATGAATTTCACTCAAGGCTGCGCTTCATTCGCCGAGGACTGGTTGCCATGGCTAATGCTGGGCCGCATGATAATGGAAGTCAGTTTTTCTTTACTCTAGCACGTGCTGATGAGCTCAATAATAAACATACCATATTTGGGAAGGTAAAAACAAAAAGCAGTTAATTTCATTTATAAAGTAAACAATAACATTTTATTATCTTTGTTTCTGATTGTGTTTATTTTTGGCATTCATAAAAAAACAGGTAACCGGAGACACAGTGTATAATATGCTGAGACTGGCAGAAGTTCAGTGTGATTGCAATGAAAGACCATTGAAGCCACACAAGATAAGAAGCACTGAGGTATTTCGGCTCCCTGTAAAACTGATCTTAATTTGACTTGCTGACTGTTTTCTAATTCATCTTACAATGTCTTTCTATAAGGTTCTATCGTCTCCTTTTGATGATATAGTACCACGTGAAACGAAAAATTCAAAATTGGAAAGAAAAGAAGAAGTAAAGAAATCCCAATCAAAAGCCACTAAGTAAGTACACTTATATTTCATGAGGAACATAGGACTGTAATCATTTATTTGATTTGGTCCAGTCATTCGCCCAAGGGTTCCTAGAGAAGAGGTTCAGACTAGATTATGTGAACTTTAGTGAATGGATCAATGGCAGGTTAATTGCTTTTATACCACAGTCAATGAGAATTCTAACGTACGTTAAAGTCTATATGACAGGTTGGACTAAAACTACTGAACATGATTATATTTACTAAATATTTAGCTTATTTATCCCCAGCTTGAAAGTTTTTGTAATGTTTATAATTGTTACTTCCTGGTTGGACACGGGCAGCAAATAGTTAGAGGTAATTCCACAACTGTTACCTAGCAACCATTTTGAAAACAAGGGCCAAAATCCATATAAATTAAACAATAGGTATGATTTGATAAATAATAATACACCATAACTTTATTTTGTTGAATGACAGTTTAAACTGTCAAAAAATCGTGTCACTTGTCTGTAAATTGTACTTTCCATGACACGTCCCTTTTTGATGAAATGGAGGGATTCCGTTTTAGAACTACTTCCTGTAACCAACTTTTAACTAACTTTTGTTTTACTAAATTTCTTCACAAACTGCAACTTCACAGATGTAAAACTATAATAAATAATTGTCACAGGTGCCCTCCCACCAAACTAAGTCATAATTAGAACATTTTGTGAACCTGACATATACACAGCCATCACCATAGCAACGGATACATAATGCTGAACTGTTGAGAGGGTACTCGCTTCATGTAAATATAGAGAGAATTAATATTTACGACACTCATAGACGGTGAACAGGCTTTTCAGATTCACTGGTGAACTATTTCAGTTTGTGGCCGTGGGTCGTGCGTTTCAGTTTTAACGCTCCTTGTTTAATGCTTACCTATAAAGGGTGACCACTGTCAAATGTTTTATTAGTCAATTAATTACTTTCTTAGGATTATACGTTATACAGAACAAAGGAGTTAGCTAGAGTTTTGGAAGTGACAGAACAGTTTAATTTGCCTTATCACTTATGAAAAACTGTTTAAAAGTATTCCTCTGTAATCATTAGTTACTGTTGCGCAAGATTCTAGGAAATTTGAGAGTATCACGTAGCATTCCCTTTGCGTCTACTAAGGCATGCTAAAAGGAATTTATTTGGTCGACCACAGCCACAAAAGAAAAACATGTATGAGTTTGTAATAAAATTAAATGTACAATGTTTATTACAAAGGAACTTCAGTCTGTTGTCATTTGGCGAGGAAGCTGAAGAAGAGGAGGAAGCAGCAAACCAAGTAACTCAGGTACGGAAACTGGCTGAAACAATATTATTTTTAATTTGACAGCAATAAATGAACAATAATAATTTTTCTTGTCTTTTATTGCAATCTAATTCAAGGCTAAGACGTGCAGTGTATTTCTGCTAAAATCCTAATATTCAGTTACATTTTCATTGTGTTTTGTGTAGTCTTTTAAAGGAAAAAGTAAAAGTAGCCATGACCTTCTTAAAGATGATCCCAAACTGAGTTCTGTACCAGCAGTGGATAGGTATGTGCTCATATGGATTCACCAGCTCTTTTTAAAACATATTATAAGAGTATACTATAGTTAATCCATCCAAACACTTTTTTTTTTTATCAAATCGACATTTATCAGACGCTAACCCTAAAGTATGTTGACTGATGTATCATTTTCTTGGCAGTACAAGTCTGACTCCAGAGGAAGAAGAAAGGATGAAGCAGATTGCTAGTAAACTAAAGAAAGAAACAGGTTCTGCGAAAACCACTGATAAAGAGGAGCAAGGGGAAAAGTCGACCAGAAGGTAAAGCAATGTTTGTACAATCCAGCAGGGGGCAGTACTATCTCAGAAATATTTTCAGAAATGCAATATGTCCACAACCACATGGGGGTGTTAGTGTTCCATGTAACGAGAAACCTAAAAAACTGACAAGGATTCAATTTGTTTCTGTTAGATACTGACAAAAAAGATAAAATCTGCATTCATACAGGACAAAAAACACACAAGAACACCAAAGAGCATGGAGAGGAATTATACAGTTTTCTATAATGCAATATACCCTTTGTATACATACATGAATATAGGGAATTACATGTTTTTTGGGTTAACAACTTAAATGACAAACACTGCTTATATACATTTTTCAGGATTACGAGCACTTACCAGGGGGTACTTAGAATAGTTTCAGATTTTATATATTTATTCTATTTTTTTCAAAGGATTTTGCATGTATAGGCTTCATTGGACTGGACAGTGTAGCATGAAATTGGGGCGAAGAGCAGGGGGGACATTCAACAAACAAACTGGCATATGTGCTGTTGCTTTGACCACTCAACCACCGGGAAGCATGGGTTCAGATTTTAAAAGAAGGTGAAACTGATTTAGTATTTGAATTTGAAAAGTATCCTAAATTTTACATCTTTAAGAATGTTTTGCTGAATTTTGTACATCAATATAATTAATAAAACAGGAAAATATAATGGTAATAATTGACAATATACAACAGTAAACAGATTTATTTGCATCTGAGTGTGAGACAAAGCTTAGACTCAAGACAAAAAAAAGTTGGGAATCACTGCTTTATTGTGTTTTTTTAATTGGTACTAATTACTAGTTATTCTGTATCTCTTAGATTCTGCTCTGATTGAACTGAATTTAGCAATTGTCTCAAAATTCTTATATCTTCATCTTGGAATTATAACCACAAAGCTGGTAATTATGGTTTCCCTTTTTATGTGCTCATAATCATAAGTTGGAGGATTTGCTGTGTCTTCAGTGGTGAATAGCTTTGTCTTGATGTGATCTTTGAGTCACACATGTTGTATGTGTGGATTTGTTAGATAAATATCCACAGTAGTCACGCTTGCAAAATTTCAAGCTTGCCATTTATAGGCTTCATATGCAGTACCAATTGTGATACCACAGTGATATAAAAATGTTGTTCTTTTAACAAAATAAAATAATAGTACTTTTTTATGTTACCATCTAGTCTTTTACTGGTTCTGAAAAAGGATGATTCTAAAACGATTCCAGAAAGGTCTAATTTGGTCCTGTCTATGTGAATTATTTTAGTATCAATACATGGTAAAGTGAGTATCTTGTTTCCATACTAGTTTTAGTATCATTTAGTATCAGGTTTTCAATACTTTTGACAAACCTAATCCACACTGAAACACTCACATTGGATTGTAAGATAATGGTGTCTGTACCATCTTTAATCACATCAGAGATCAGTTATGTTTCTGAAATGTGAATATACATTTATCTCTACTTTCTGTTTAGACTGCTATTTCTTTCAATTGTACTTTTGTCATTTTTCTTAATTAGAAAAAGAATGGGCTGTTGTCAGTGGTGTCTCCCTGAGTGACAGGCAGCCCAGGGCGGCCGACTTCAGTATATTAAGCACAAGCAGCGATTGTTTTGCTACAAGACCTGTAACCCAACTCAGTGGTTTGTCTTGGCAGTGAATCAAAGAGCAGGAGAGCACACTGTTGGTTCAGGACAATGTGGGTATTGTTGCAGTGTGAGCTCTGAGTTTCTTTTACCTTAGGCTTGCAGTTGCTTTTTATATTGCAGCTGACGACCAATCATCTCACTGGAAAAGGGGCATTAAAGGGAGCTACATCACTGTTATCACTCGTACAGGTAGTTCACAATTAAAAGCCCCTGTAAGTGCAAATAAAATGCACTATTTCAAAACTTACTTGTCAGAAACCTTTTAATAAGTACATTTCTTATGTTTATTTAATTCTGTCTTATTGTTTGTCCTAATTTATCTCTGTATAAGAATCACTCCTAAATCTGAGTTCCAGACCTAGTGTATGGAATAGTCTCCCCTTTAGTTGAAGCCGACAGGCCATGACTGGGAAGTAAAACGCTTCCATATGGCTGTGGCATAGAGTGAGCTGCCGCTGCCAACAGCTCCTCCACTGTCTGTGCCAGTCGCTCATCAGTCACTCCAGACTCCCCATAATGACTGAGTGCAGCTTCCTGTTATTTACATTACACAAGACCACTAATGCTTATATATAATTGCATATATATAACCCAGGTAGAGCTGTAATGACTCAGGTAGAGTGACCCTAATAGAGTTGTTATTATTGGCCAATTAACTTCTCAATTATCACAGTCATGTTGTTTAGGATCTGCTTTTAAGAATGACATGTTTGAAATTGGTATATGTTTTGTAACTTAATCATCCTTAAAAGGTTTATTCTGTAAAATGCCTTATGTGTTATTTGCATGTTATAACCACACAATGAAACATTGCCTAGAGACAGTTTGTTATTCACAGGACAGTGTAACTTCAATAAGACGTCAGACTTTAATTATGTGGGCCATGTGTCAGTGTGGATTAATTGGCTGCACCTGTCTCTCATCATCAGTCATAATCAAGTGTGTTCTCAGAAAAAGGTTAGGCAGATCAAGAAAGTGCTCAGCTCTGTTTTTGGGAAGAAAACTGCTTGAAATAGTCCAGCTCTTGGCTGCAGGATTGTGTATGTTTTGGACCTGGCATGTTTACACATCAGTGCAGCATGTTGGCTCTATATTGGGCAGTTGCCTGTTCGAAATGGATTCATATAGAATATTTATATCTGAGTTAAAAAGTACAAAAGCAAGAAATGAATAATTTGCCTTGGATCAGGATATTTAGAGGGTCAAAGGAGCTGGTCAGTATTATTGGCAAGCACATGAGCTGTGTTTAGCTTGTCCATTGTGGGAGTAGTGTTTTTGAATCGCTCTGCAAAGTCATGCAAATTCTTGTGTTGAGCTTGGATTTCTCCTTTCGTGTGCATAGTTCTGCTTGGCGTTTGCCCAAGTTGTGGAG
Source organism: Rhinogobius similis (assembly GCA_019453435.1). NCBI lineage: Eukaryota > Metazoa > Chordata > Actinopteri > Gobiiformes > Gobiidae > Rhinogobius > Rhinogobius similis. The sequence goes on along the minus strand of CM033619.1, from coordinate 28,468,285 downwards.
TACCCCCTGAGGAGAGTTCACGCAGCCATCATGTTATTCTAGCACATTCATCCACATCACTTGCTCGGTCATTAAAGAACTTGGACTCCATAGAAGCAGCTTCTTCATCCTTGAGGTCGATTCACTATAAAAATGAGCAAGGTGTTTTATGTTCTAATATACATTCCACTGTGTTAAATCATAATGCAGCTGAAACCTTTTCTTCCTGAGTGCCCCATTTTTCTTCAGTCTGCAGCACAGCTTTCTAAACCAATCTAAAACATTTGGAATTACTTTGCTATGATTATTAAATATATGCCCACTAAATGTAACGTTCTCTTTATGAAAACTCACCCATGTGCGGGCTTTAAATAGAGGTCAACCAGTGTTTTTTTTTAATGGTATTGCTAGTATTAGGTACTAGTATTATTTTAATCGCTAACCATTTTTATCTATTTCCCCAAATAATCAGATTCCAGCAGACACTTGGTTCTGCCTGCCACCTTAGAAAAGTACAATAGTAGAAAATACTAACTAAAGCAACAATCTTTAGACATTCAAACTAGCCATGAAGCTGACGCTGCACCTCAATGTTCAAACAAAGCTTCATGTATGTTAAGTCAGGTAGTCAGCCTGCATTCTGTAGCTTTAAGACCAAAAGCCAATTCTTCAATATTATTTCCATTGTGATGTTTTTCGAATAAGAAGTTGATCATTCATGTCAATGCCTGTGTGAATCTATCTGGTGATTTTTTTGACATTAACCTGTCAGTGTTTATGACAGGTTAGACTACACATTTCACTAAATGTAGTGAACATGGTCATATTTTTTGATGATGATGATCGTATTATATATATATATATATATATTTTTTTTTCTTTCCCTAAACATTTTGCCCTTTTGTATCCAGTTTGACAGTTTTTGTAAAGTTTATAATTGTTGGACATGGGCAATAAACTGTTACCTAGTAACCATTTTGAAAACAGTTGCCAAAAGCAACGTAAATTACACAATAGTTATGATTTGACTAATAATTATACCTGATAACAACTTTGTTTTATTGAATGGTGGTTTAAACTGTCAAAATAATGAGTCAGTTGTCTGTAAATTGTCTCTGTATTTTCAATGGTACGTCACTTTTTCATAACATCACAAAGGGATTACGTTTTAGAACTTAGCTCTACATGGATGCATGTTTTCTTTACAGTTTATTTTTTGTAAACAGGCCTACAGATGATGGTATTAGTAACATGGTAAGGTACTTCAGGAAAGAAGAATAAAATATATTAAAATATAACAAAAAATGGAATAAAATGTATTCACTAAAAGGCATATAGAAACAATCCTGTTTTGTCACCAGACGAGAAAAGTTAAAAAGTAGCAAAGCACCCAAATTAGTCTTTAAAAAATAAAAAAGGTGAGGGTAGTGGGCCGATTTCCTTCTGGGCCTTGATCGGGTCTAAACAGGTGTTTAAGGCCTATCCTCTTCAGTCTCTTTTTCTTTATTGAGCAGTGCAGCCAATTGTTTGGCTGTTGCCTTAGACACAACATTTTATTTTCCCAGTGACAGCGTGTTGCCGCATGCACTCTGTCCAAAGTGTTTTAAGCCTAAAACCGCTGAACCCAGAGAAGCATAAACTATATATGTGGGTCTGGCATTTGCAATAGGCTTAAAGCAGAGTTTATGATTTTATTGGAGAGGACCTTTTACTTTTGCCTAGACCTGCCCTGGGTGATTCTTCTTCTTCTTATTATTATTATTATTATTATTTAAATCAAGTTTGTAAAACAGCAAAACACAAGATTGGCTCTCTGTTAACTTTACACATAATTAAACCCTTTTTATTGTTTTTAACCATCTTATTACATTCTTTAGAGATGAACTCCGAAAAGAAGTCCGCCAGCTGAAAAAAGAGATTCTTGCCATTAAACAAAGGAAAGATGAAAGTTCAAAACCTGCTTCAGAGGAAATCAAGGAGGGTATGTGCACATCATACTAATGTTAAATAATCACTTATCTCTAACCATTTTGCCCTGAAGAACATTGTTTGAGTCTTAAGTTTGCTCTGGACTTTCTGACTTTCCTGTTTGGTTTGGTACAATGTCCAGGTGTGAATTCTCCCACTGACCATGGACCAAACAATCCTTTAGTCCAGTGTTTCTTAATGTTTTTTAGTTGCGACCACCATAATGAAAACTGTTGGCATTCACCACCAGCAAATAGGTGTTTTGGAGTGCTTAATATTATCATTATTATTTATTAACAGTTTCACATGAGCAAATACAGACAAAACAGAATAGAACATTAACAAAAGTAACAAAAACAGCGAGGGACAACCATTACGGAAATAACAAACATACATTTAGGTTTCTTTGACATACCAGTGTTTCGCATGAATAGGAGGGGAGTAGTGTGTTATCTTTTGTATTAATTTATGCATATAAATTTATGTCTAGCAAATGAATGTGTTTTTGATGTAATTACTTCATCCTTACATGTGAAAAGAAACACTGGCATTTACTCAAAATGTTCGGTAGTAATGTTACACTGCTAATTAAAATATTAATAATAAATGAATAGGGGATAGTATGTGGCCCCTCATAGTCTAATTGCTGGTCTAAAACAAGCTGATCTAAAAAAAAAAGAAATCCTTGTGTCATAAACATATATAGAAGTAACTATATTAAGTTTGTAATCAGTGTGTTTTTTTTTGTTTTTTTTTTACATTTATATTTACATTTAGATTAGATTGTATTAATTTAATTATTCAAATGTGCCACCATGGTATACAACTGTGGGAAACCCTGTGAATGCCGCTGTATTATCTTTTATCATATCATATTATCATCATCAAGAAAGAAAAAGCACATAATTGATCTTTTCCCACTGAAATTTCCTGGTAAAACATTTTCAAACCCATGTTAATACCAGAGGAAGATGTCTGAAAGGATACTTCCTCTGTAGTCACTCTGCTTCTGTTCTCTCTGCCAATCCCATCAGGCTAATATTATTTCGGCGACTCCTATTTTCCTGATCATCCACACAGGCTGACACCAAATCAAGAGGCTTAAAGCTTGCCATTACCCACAATTATGTCTGCACCCGGTTTCCACATGTGGTGCTTCGGCCCTCTGCCTGCTCCATGTGCACTTGTAATTTTCAATTCCATGAGATCAGTCTTAATCACTGCTACGTCACCCGCCACCTTCTCCATTGTAGTTCCAATTTTCATGACCTGAGCAAACAACTCCTGTTTGTTTGATTTTACTAAATATTTTACCTGTTTGTCTCCTTTTGACTATTTTCGTAATGTTTATAATTGTTACTTCCTGGTTGGTCATGGGCGGCAAATATGACAAGATAATTCCACAACTGTTACCGAGCAACCATTTTGAAAATAAGGGCCGAAATCCATAAAAATGACACATTATGATTTGACAAATAATAACACCTGATAACATCTTTATTTTGTTGAATGACCGCTTAAACTGTCAGAAAGATGTGTTAGTTGAGTATAAAATGTCTCTTGATTGATGACATAGGTGGTGGGCACTACTTCCTGTTATTTTACATTTTTATTTATCAAAACACAAATGTAAAGCTATGCTGAATGTATATACACTGGTGCCCTCCCACCAAACTAAGACATAATAAAATAACATCTTGCATTTTAGAAACCTTTTCAATGTAAAGAATCAAAACCTCTCTAAAGCGCAGCCATCACTGGAAACTCTAATGGAATCATTTATTTGACGCCATGCACTTATAGTTTGCATTCACTTTGAAGTTTTATGTAAAAAAATGAGATGGCTAATGGCCAATATCTTTCTGTGAATAAGGTTATCTTTAATATAAATATGCAGTTAATTCAAAACTGTTGTATCTGATTATGTAATTATTATAAAATGATTATTATGTAATCAAAATTAATTGAGAATATAAATGTGTGATTGAATAATACCACAACTTTTTGGACCATATGGCGAAAACTCTTCTGCTTACAGAGGAGAGGACGTTAAACATAGTGTCCATTTTAACTTTTTTTGTGGTTTGCTGTAGTCATTACAGAGATTAACCACGAAACATCCCTATGATATTCACTTTAACACACACTGTAACAGCAAATTCTTTGGTTACGATTTATATTCCCTCAAATGTTATGACGTAATTTGAATATTATTAACAGAGGAAAACACAGGGAAACTAGTGACTCCAGTGGTGTAAATACTAAAACTCGGCTCTGCCTTAAGGTGTAGACACACTGCACACAAACGCGTGAGTATTTTCTATGTTAACCCTATGTAGAGGCACGTTGACGCGCGACCAAAGTAGCATGGTACGTTTTTGGCATTTCGGACAAATTGCACAATTGGAGGCGAACGAGTGAATATAGCAAACAGTCGTCATGTGTGAACACTGGGCAAGGCGTTCAGTGCATTGGAAGCTCAGAGCGATCAGTGCCAACACAGCATTCAACATGCTCCAAGGCTGGCCTATATTGGATGTGAATCATTAGATGTGATAATAAAGCCAATTCTCCCTTTTCACCAGGTTTAAGTCCATGTTTGTAAAATATCATCAATGTGCAATGATAGGAAACGTCTCCATGAAAATGTAATCTTGCCTGTCTGTGCTCTTATTACAACGTTTTATTTGCCTAAATTTAATGTTTAATTGGGCCTTTTAAAAAAGCTCAGGTCTACGATTTTTAATGTCTCTAAAATATTCTAAATACACCACATTTAACACAGCTTTCACAGAAAAAAAGGTTTAATGAACAGCGTGTCTAAACAGGCCTATATTGCTGTAGAATAATTTACACAGCTTCAAATGTCAAAACTCCAGCAGCTGTAAAAATTATGTATTAAATATAATTATCCACCTGTAAAAGTTCATGTTTGTAAGTCAAATGTGTTCATTATAAAGGCCCATGTCTGAGGCTTATCTGTCGTGTTTTGTAATCCAGACTAATCAGAAATTGTTAGCAGCAAAATAAAAGACCATGAAAACTTTTTACTACTACTAAAACTATTTTAAAACACTGAAGAAAAAATAATTGAAATAATTATATATCCGAGCCAGATTAATCCTCCTTATATTTATACTTATATTTACTGTTCTCTGATCAGATCAGAATCTCGCCTTGGAGACTCAAATTAATCAACGATTGTCAGTTCATATGATCTTAATCAAACAGGTATGCAGAGAAGTGTTTTTAGTGTATTTATAAACACGTACAGCAGAATTTGCTACCACAATCTCTTGATTTGTTGCTTTCTCTGAACTCAGTTGACGTGAGACAGTTGAGGGAGGAATGTAGTAAGAAAGGCAATCAAACAGACAGATAGTAGTTAGTGACAACAGCTGGAGAAGGTGATGTGTGCTCCTCGTGTGACCTCAGGGCATCATCAGTCAGTGTTCATTAAGTCAGAAGCTGCACAGAGCAGGCCATTGAGAGAGACAGCAGATCAATTGTTGCTCTTGTAAATCAAAACACACTAAACCTTGGGTCCTACAGTGTCTGAGCACACTCCTGCTTCCATAGTTTGCAGCTGTAAGTCATTTTGTACTTCACAGTTGTTACATGGTTCACTGTTTGCTCTTAAGTTATTTGAGGCAAAAAAAATGTCCTTTGTAGTTTACTTACATAAATGTAAGAAAAGAAATCTATTACAGGTTTTCATAATTTGATATGAAATTAGTCATTTTGTGTCAACATTTACAAAACTGCACATAATTGGGACATAAAAATCTAAAAAATCAATAGAGCCAGGTTTAAATTTCAGATATCTTATTTAGTATTTGGCTAAACTAGATCATACTAAATATATCTGGTTTTAAGACCGAAATCAGGCTTAGAATTAGATGCCAACAAATCTTGCTAAGTACAGGAGTGGAAAGTTCAGTGTGTGTGTCGGTGCTAATTTAAGGGCTGGTTATGTCCCTGGGAGAGGAAAATGCATTTTGAGAAAACATTTGTTTGAAATTTGTTTTTGATTAAATTAAATAATAAAATACAAATCTGTGCAGATTGGACAATGTTTTTGTAACATTTTTACAACGTAAAAACTTGTATATTGTAAAAATGTGTTATCACTGTTGTGCCTCGCCTTAACACCAATGTAACACCAGCTGCTTTAGCTGTTTTTATTATCTGCTTCTCTTTGTATTAAAATGTAAAATTCAATTTGGAGTTTTGAATGGGCAGAGGGAGCATAAACAAACTAATCTGTCTGTTATTAGCAGGTCCTTAAAGGAAATAGCAGTTTGTGGGTGGCAGCTGTAATTTGGGTCATCTATGAGGAAGATAAAGTGAGGGGTTACGAGGTTGGGTCTGTGGTCACACGAGTTTAGTTCCTGCAGACTGACGTTAGTATGGACTCACACAGAGCATGTCAATCTGAGCGTCACTCATCGCTCACCTTCCCCTTCTCATATTGTCAGTTCACTTAAGCAGCAGCTGTCACAGCTGGACAGACGGCTCACTTTTATCCCTACTTTTGTGACCATGATCAGATGTTTTCTATTTTGATAAATTGTCAGTGAATGAACAACAGTACTTGTAAGTTTTCTGTAAGAGGCTAATTATTCAGATATTATCTACCTTGCAGAGAAAAAACCTGTGAGCGAAGCTGTGGCTGAATACCTTGAAGGACGGAAAAAATACGAGGATCTCCGAAAACAAAAAAAGAAAAAAGGTTCAAGCAGAGAAGAACAGGTACCAGAAATGAGCATACATATTCTGATTTATTTTATCTTCGGTCCTAAGTGATACAGCAGAACCTACCATATGCTGTGTAAGAATAAATAACCTCCATTTTTTCTTCAGACTCTTGCCCTCCTGGAGTCTTTTAAGTCCAAGCTGTCATCTGCCATTACTGACACTCCAGAGGAGGATGTGGAGCAGCTAGCAGAGGATGATGACAAAGGATGGTCAGTAAAGTATTTTATTTGTCATTATGAAAAGTTGTTTAGTGACACTGTGTAGATCAGATGAAGAGCTGAGCTGCTGGAACCGCTTAGGGCAAAACTCCCTGACTATCATGGAGGAAACCCTCACAGACACAACTGCAAACAACATGCAAACTTCATATATTATTGGTATTTCAGTCTTTAAAGGAGTAATTTTATGCCAAATCAATTTCTTATAATGGTTTTCCCTCATTTCCTCTCAGAGTTCTATTTTTGTTGATTCATGCATGTTTAATTAATCCTGCATTGTGCTCTATTTGCACCTCTCCCCAACCATGGCTCTGCACTTGTGATGTAGTTTTACATCACCTCTCATATACTGACAAATATGTGTTAAACGAGTGTGTACGAGGCTGGGATTTTTGACCACAGCCGCAGATTAGCCATCAGGAAATCAGGCCTGACGTTGTGCTTTCCTCGTATTCTGTTTTTCACCAAAGATCTCAAATGCAAACTGCACTACTCAAAGTTTGAAATGAATACCATGTGTGTGAATATGAGCAATGTGCCAGCATGGGAGAGATTTAAGAAAAACAAAATCTGTAGTTGCCATTAGACTCTAGAATACTGTGTGTGCGTGTGCGTGTGCATGTGCGCGTGTGTGTGCGTGCGTGTGTCTGTCCCTAATGAGAGAAAGCTTGGTTGATGACACCTCACCATGACGCCCTCGCTAGGCAGGATCAGGAGTTAGAGCAGGATAATATCATAGAAACCTCAGAAAAACACCAGTTGTGGGAGAGCTGCTAACAGACTCTGGGTTACTGCAGGTCAGACAGTGGAAGTCAAGTCTAGGCCAGAGGAGGTAAGCCGTTCCATCTGTCCTCCATGACTCAAACCCTTACTGGCAAAAATACAATGTCTTAACACAAAGAGCATAATGGGCCTATTATCACTGCTGATTCCACTTTTACGTCTGTGCTTGGGTATTAAAAAGGGATAGAAGATAAAGGTGCCCTCCTATCCTGTATCCTGGGGTACTGATCACCCAAAATATCCATATCCATAACAATATATCACAAGTATCAATATCACAATATTGGTTGATGCAAAAATTGATATTACAACAATGTTTTAATGTTTAGTGTTAGAAAAGGTTACAGGGGTTGTAATCCGGACGCTGTTTGAAGATCGAGACGTTTCGGCTTCTATCCAGAAGTCATTGTCAATCAGTGAGCTGGTCTGAGAACTCTGGCGTATATGCAACTCTGAGTTGTGAGAGCCCTGCCTACAGGGAGGAGTCACTGATAATGGCCTGTCTTTGTTAGGTTAATAGTTGGCCCTGCCTAGTGTCACCTGAGGCTAATCTGTGGTGATAGCCTTTGTTCTATTAGCCTATTGATAGCTGGCTGTTGCTCCCTCATCACTGCTAAGTGTCTGATTAGCATTTGACTGGCCTATTGACTTGGACCAGGGTGTTAGGAGGCTGTCATAAATCTTAGCAAGATTAAATCTTAAACCCCCATTACTGTTTAGAGAGGGATTCTGTCTTTTTACAAAAATAGCTTCCTTTACTCCTCTTTCAAACTAGTTATTCTCTCTGCTCAAAATCTTCACCTCACTGTCCTCAAACGGGTGGTTTGTTGCTTTTAAGTGCAGATGGACTGCACTTTGCGGTCCAGCTGTGGTTGATATTCTGTGCTGGTACAGCCTTTTGTGTTTTGTGCAGAGGCTGTTTGGTCTCTCTTATGTAACGTTCTTTGCTGCTGTCCTCACCGCACTCTATCGAATAAACTACATTGCTCTGTTTATGTGTCGGTATCTTGTCTTTCGGATGGACCAGTTTCTGTTTTAGTGTGTTGCCCAGTTTGAAGTAAACAGGGATGTTGTCTAAAAATCCATTGTAGCTTCTCAGACAGGCCAGAAACATAAAGGATAGAAGCCCTAGCCCTAGCCCTAGCCCTATCCCTATCCCAAGGTTACTTCCAGACTATGAGACTCTAAGGTGACTCTCTGAGTCTCTGCCACAAGTCTCTTTTAGAGTGTAATTCAACTTAAGGGGGAGTTGCATTGGAAATGGTGTCAAGATATGGCACCAAACAGTCACTGTTTTAGACTGTGCACCTGTCTTATTTCAGCACTCACTTTCATCATTAGATGTCCTGTTAATGAGTTCCCAGGCAAATGTGAATGTAAACATACGTCAGCTTAGTCTAGATGGATTTCAATTTAACAGTCATTACCTGTTTAAGCTTTTTAATAATGCATTCATAACCTTTCTCTGATGTTGATGTAAAGTAGACATGAGATGGCAAACCACCACGTCACCTATTGAGTCTAGAATCTGATCCCTGACTGTCCATTTGTAATGCGGGTTTACTAAAGGAACTCTTTCTCTAAAAAAAAAAAAAAAAGAAGAAGTTTCCTGAAAGGGCAAACTATGTGATTAATGTGTCAATATTCTATGATTCTATGATTCTATGATCGCATGAGTTATACGTTAACTTTGACTGCCCTAATAATAATTTCAGCCATTATTCAATATCTCCAGCGTCACAAAATACTTGTCTAGGTGTGGGATTAATGTGCTACATGTGACCTTGACTTTAGTCTGTTCAATATTTGCTTTCTTGCTACAAGCAGAATTAACTGATTAATACAATACAATAAATACAGTAGAACATAGACAAATTGGAAATCAATTGAACTTGAACTCTAAAAGACTCTCTAGTCTCATTAGAATTATATTATACACACATATAATGCCTTTGTGTCTTCACCTGGTTCAGTATTTTACAGGAAATAAGAAAGGTATATATTCTGAACTATATTTAAAAAAGTGGTATTGCAGTAATGATTTACTGAATCTTTGGTTGTCTTCCTTTGAACACTGCCTTTCACTCTTGATTTAGGTTGGGCCATGTTCTGCAATTTGACGAGCAAACCAGAAAAGTGAAAGATGCTAACATGCAGGACGAGGACACATTTGAGATCTACGACCCACGCAACCCCGTCAATAAACGGAGGAGAGAGGAGAGTAAGAAAATCCTGAAGGAGAAGAAGGCCAAGAGGTGAGGCCTCATGGTCAGGTCAGAGGTCAGGCTCTGTCCGAGCTCTGATAGAAGCTCAAACATCTGGATTGAATGCACATACCATTCGTTTAATCTGTTATGAAAAGATGTCTGCTCATATGACAGTTGTGTCAAGGCAATTAGCTTAATCAGAATAAAACTGTGTTCAACTATAAATGTTCTAATACTATTGAGTCTGTGTCTTTTTCATTTAGTTTGATTTTAAAATACCTGTTTGAATCAAGTTCAGCACATTTCTGATTTTGATTCATCTTGATATCATCAATGCATTCGTTTTTTTTTTTTTTTTTTTTTTTTAAAAAGTACAGGAAGAATAGTTTGTGTTACATTATTAGCCAAAATCAGACTAGGCTGCAACAATGTATCTGCTGCTCATATGGAATTCTGAGCGAAGGGCTGAAAACCCTTCATTATCAGTTCAGTCGTCAAAGCCACACTGAACATTACCAGTTTTTTTTTTTAAACCACAGAGCAAGTAGTACTCTGGACTTCTGACTCCCCAGGATAAGGGGTTTTAGTAATATATAATAATAACATTATCATTCTGCTCTTCCACCACCATTGCTGCTCTGCCCTCGTGTTGGTTTGTAAATGTCTAACCTTCACTTACCTTCACATGTTTGTCCTTTGCTACATAATCACTTCTATGCATAATTACAGAAGTCATCTTAAAACTTGCACGTAACAGACATATGAAGATCAGGGATGTTTTGAACCATTCACATGGCCAACCCCTGAGTCTCTGTCTTGCTTCGTCAGTGAGTGATTGACTGTGTGTTAAGAGGCAAGGTGAGCTCAAGAAAGTTGGCATAAAAGGGCTATAGATGCGTAGCAGGATCAAAGAGAAGATGTTTTGAACAGGCACAGCGGATTTCCATGCTTAATGGTTGGTCATTCACAGCGTCCAAGGACAGAGCAGGGAGTCCATTTGTCTCTGTTACAGGTGGCCTCAATGCCAACACATTCTAGCCAGGCAAGGTTGAATATCACTTTGAACTTCACTTGCTTATCTAGAAATATATTAAAGATATTGATACATGGTTTAATGTTTGTTTTTCCCCCTCATTTTCAATTAAAAGGTATTGAACATGAATCTTTAGCATCAGCACATTGTCGAAGACTGGGGCAAATAGATCAAGCAGGATATTTACACATAATCCTGTGACACATGAGATCAGCAATCACTGTACTTCTTCTCCTGTAACTGCTGATGAAGCTGGAGAAAACAAGAAATTGGAATTGGACCATTTCTCAATGCATAACCTCTCTAGATCGTTCTAGAGCTGTGTTTCTCAAACTGTGTGTACCACTGATAGTACGCAGGGCCCTCTGCATTTGGAGTAGTTGTATTATTTAGAGACAAATAAATAATGTGTATTTGTCTTCCTTTGGGTAAATTATTATGTAGAACTATATTATCAATGGTTTAGTCTCTTTTAAGACCTATCTTATTATATTTTTAGACCTGCTTTAGCCCTATTTTAGAACAAAGATTTAGAACAGTTTGGTTTTGACATGATGGTACTCAGAAAGCCAGCTATTATCTTAGACTTGGTGTGAAAAGTTTGAGAACCACTGTTTGAGAACCACTTCTCAAGGGTCTTCTAGGTCTACACTTGCTGATGAACTCAGTTCCATTTCATCTGACCACACAAATCTCCCAAAATAATCCAAATGTGTTGAGATGTGTCGATGTATGTATGTCGAATTTCTGAAATATCATGAAACTTTAAATCTGATTCTTTAACAAAATGTAACACAACATGTGCTTTTCTAGGTTCATTAATAACATTTCCAGTTTTCAGGCTTTTTAATGGTGGACACACTTTCATTTCCCGTTCATTTGTATTCAAATAAAATCCAAATGCAAATATCTTCAGATCTAAATCTGAAGATATTTGAAGTACTGTTTGATTCTGAAAATAAGAGACAGATGAGATTATTATGTCGTTTTATGTTTTTAGTGGATTGTGACCTGTTATTTTACATAATTCCTCATAACTATTCAAAACTCAGTGTAACTAAAAGTGGTTACATTTAATTTCAGATGATGTAGGCCTCCACACAGCGGCTGGGCTCTACTGGCTTACAGTTTATTGCGTTAATATAAAAGGATTCACCTTTTCCTTGACATGAGTGAAGGACGCGCAGGGCACTGGCTATGAAATTGAGATGAAATAGTGCAACAGCATTACAATGGGAGAGGACAGCGTACTAGATAAGATTGTGACTACAGTTCCATTATCATTTGTCCTCATTAGCACACTGCCATTTATTAGTAGTGGGCAGTTGGGGAGAGGACGCCATATCCCAGCATAATTCATTCCTGATGGATTTTATAATGTTCTTGAGAAAGCATGTCCTTAAAGTATTCTACCCAAATGAGTCGCAGTGTGCTTCAGGCTCCTGCACCACAGAGCCGACATCCTTGACTTTATTTTGTTAGCCTAAGTGATTGGCTATTGATCTTTTATGCATTTAATCCACTTACTTGCTCATGTCTATGCTGGCAGAGGGGAGTGTGGCAAAAGAAGTGGATTCTCTCAAAGGTGACCTACACACCTGAGGAACCTCCACTCAATGCCTCTCTTCCATTTGTTTAATTTGTTACAATATTATATAGGTCTATTCTCTGTTGAGGAAATGTTGTGAAAGTAACCTTACCCCATAGTAATGCTTGTTTATAAAGCACATCCAAAATGCTGTACAGGCAGAAAATGATAAATAAGGGAAAATAATAAAACAAAATACAAGTTTAATGATGAAAGCAAATAATTACAACATGATTTGGTCTACACTGAATTCATGCCCAAAGTTGTAAAGTTTAGTTTTCCGTGTCAACCCCTGTGAATGATTTGTTTATTTACTGTCTGTTAAAAGGGGCATAACGCCACTGATTAATTAACTGAAGTAATTGTATTTACATTTTGGTTGCACATTTTCAATATGCAATAATACCAACAAATAGCCTATACATCCTCTTTTTTGTGGTTATGGTGTGTACAGTGATTGCCAGTTGATAAAACCTGTGAAATGACATAATGTAAAATGAAAATTAAATGTGAAGTGTTTTCTGCTCACTTGGGACTGTTTCCTGTGAAGAGTTGCCTTGTTCCTGCTTTGATCTTGTTCATAGTAAGGGCTTCTGCTGAAGGGAAGAGCAGCACGGATTAACAGCATTGAGCCCAAACAGAAGTCAGGAGATAGCAGGTGCTGGGGTCACGACCTTTCCATCCTGGGCCAGCATTCCAATCTGTCAGACTCTGGGCATGTTCTCATTCAGCCACACCATTTGAACCCCTGTCCCACTGCAGTGTATCCTGTCAGCACAGTGTCTCGAGTGCTACACGCTCCCAGGACACCACAGTAACACTACGCCTTGATAAACTTCAGAGAGTAATAGGAATACACACACCTCCTGAGGGCACAGTGATCTTACAGCACTGCATTTCTGTGGGATTAGGTGTAATAAAATAGGGACGAAGGTGGGGTATATTGTAGATTATTGACCCTCTCCAATTGTGCTGCGTTAACAACAGCTTTCACTGCTTTTGAGGTTTTATATGCTGATAAGAACAAGCAGTGGCTTCTTTCACTGTCAGTTATTTATTTGAAGTGTGAAATCCTGGCATTACAACAAGAAATCTGCTCCGCATCCTCTTTACACCTCTTATCATAGGCAAAGGGCGAGAGGACGATCTGCTTCTAACTTTTAAATTGAATTTGGAGTGATGTCTCCTAGTCATAAAGGTATTTAAACACAGAACACCTGGATATACATTAGGAAAACTCATTTTCAGACTATTTCAAATGGCATTTAAGTTTGTATGATAGAACACACACCTTAAATAGTGGATGTTAGAAATACTGTTTAAGTAAATTTCTCATCAGCCACAGAAATGTGTTTATAGAGCATGAAGTCAAGAACAAAACCTTTCACTAATTTCTTCCACATCAAGTTATGTCACCTAAAATTGAGGTAATGCATGAAGGTGTTCAGATTAATGCCATTAGCTGCTCATCTTAGAGTGCTCATCCAATCCAAAGATTGGAGGTTCGATTTCCGCTCAGACCGCTGTTGTGTCCTTTGAGAAGACACGTCACCCACAGTGCCCAGTATGAAAGTGGTGAGTGCATAAATGATTAGTGGTAGTCGAAGGGGCTGATGGCAAGGCTGCCAATCTGTGGACAGTCTTGCATATGTCAGCCTGCCCCAGGGCAGCTGTGGCTACAGTAGTAGCTTACAATCACAGAGTGAGGAGTGAATGAATAATGACTACAATGTCAGCAACACTTTAACTCATAAAACAAAAAGCTCTTTCACGTACATTATTTGAAGATTGCTCCTTTAATTAAATCTACTAAAATGTAGGTGAAGGGCAATATCACTGCATATATTCACAAGGCTTATTTTCAGTTTATATGCAGTGACATGAATGTACAGATGGGGAACACAATAAATTATAATATAATTTACATTTGGAAAAAAAAATTTAAAAAGTAACAGTGTACCAACATTAATACTGAATATAAAATATAAACAATTAATCACATGACTTTTCCTTTGCATTTAGGTATAAGCAACATTCAAATATCCAAGTTCACAGCACTAAGGACCAGATTGAGAGATTTATGGAGACATTATATCCAACTTGCAGACTGTAAAAACACTTCTTTGCAGTACTTCCCCTTCCCCTCGTTGATATCTGTTCATCGTCCTACTGAGGGTGGTCTCAGATATGTAGCAGCAACAAACAAAAATATTTAACAGTTCAGATGAAGTCCTTGTAAACTCTCAGATGTCCAAGGACTCTTGGAAGGTTGTTTGATAGAGAATTGTATATTATATTGTAATAATATGTTAAATGTCAATATTAAATACTTGGAACAATTCCCAGTGTGAGGTATAGCACAACAGAAAACACAAAACATGACCAGCATTGAGCAACAGAAATAATCAAAGGGTACTAACACCTAAAGGTAAATGTTCCCATTTCCAGACACCTGTTTGATAGCACCATAAGAAAGCACCAATGACTGAGGAATGATCTGTGACATCCTTGAATGCAGTGTGTAGTTTATACTGTATATTTAGTGCCTCTCAATGGATTAGCAATAACACCAGGCTTCACTCAGTCCTTCAGAATAAATCCTTCAATGTGAATCCTGTCAAAGAAATTTCTTGAAATGCTTCTATAACGCTCAAAGAATTGTTCTGTTTTGTGTAATCCTTCTCAAATATGTATGGTATTAATACACAGATATGCTTGCTGTTGTTATTGATTTTAGGATAGGGTCCTTACATATCATTAATTAAGTCATATTACATTCCCCTTCAGACAGTAGGCATCTTGGCTCTGTTTGGACATAACAATAAATATACAGTACACCGATTGGATTTTTCTGCCACATCGCAGGTATTTGAGCAAACAACAGCATAGTATTTACATAAAAAGTGCACCAAAGCTAAATGGCAACATGCTAACATCACAGTCAAAAAACAGTAACCCAAAATGTTCACTATGGGCTCCCATCACCTCCGCGAGCCATGTGTCCAGCACTTTTATGAACAACAATGATGGAGGATCTCTAGCATAACATTATTAATTATTATAATAATAATAATAATAAAACTTAGAACATTGTCTGCAAATAATATTCCAAGTTCCACTTCACAGAAGTGAAAATAAAGAGATTTGAGTCAGCGCTGTGGCTGAGCAGTGGTTTGTGTTCATGAGGGAGGGCAGGAGGATAAGACAGACAAACCACTACTTTGGTTGCCTTGGCTCCAGATGAAGTCTACACTGCTTTGTTCTTCTGTCACATTTATTGCAACACCAAACTCCCTCTATTGTTCACAGTCCATCTTCTCCTGCTTCTACCCTGAAGAAGTCAATGGCCCTGGCATGTCTTGCAGCACATCTGTCTGAAATAAGCCCGACTGCAGAACTTGAACTTCAGAACAAGCGGGCAGTAGGCTACCTTGTTTACATCTTTGCACTCTGAAAAGACAGATAAAAGATCTGGATTAAATAAGGGACACAAGCACATAGTGAAGTAACCTCATATCTCTCTCTCTATATATATTTTTTTATCTCTTAGGAGACTTGGTTCTCCTCAAGGCCTCCACAAAGTAGAATTTGTAACTAAACTTGGAAGCTAAGCACATGCTGAGAGTGATGTTGGCCTTGTTTATCGACTGGGCTTTCTGCCATCCCAACAATACATACTCAGTTGAACACACAAAGACACACTCATTTTAGCACACAAACTGCTTGCTGGATGGTGTTCAAGCAGTGCTTTAAATGCCTTATCACGATCAGAGTGTCTTCCCTTATTAGGCTTTGGCTCTTGCATTTGCAGAGCCAAATGAAACGAGACATTGCCTCACTGCTGTTCGTAAAGGAACAATTAGCCTAAAGCTAATCCCATTAGCAAGCCTGTAAAAGCAGCTCACGTTTTCCATTCAAGCTAATTGAAAGGTCTTTCTTTATACATCTGAATAGTCATCCATCATGTGTAAGTGTATGTAGAGGTCTGAGCTGTACCACTTGACCAGGAGCCATCCTCACTGGAAAGATTAATTTAGCTGGCGTTGAGCAGAGCATGTTTGGTTTGTATCAGATGAAAAATTGGTCAGCAACACAATTTTGCGTAGTGATGGGCGGATACCGATACCTAAATATATATTCAGATACTACTGAAAGGTAGTAAAAATGTATACCTAAAATTACTCCACAAAAATATATTTTAGTTTTTCTGCTCATATATTTAATATTGTGAAGATAAAAGCTACTTTTTTAAAACTTATTGTAGAGGAGTTTCAATGCATTTTAATTCAAAACTCATTGGTGTCAGTATCGGAACAATATTGTGATACTTGCTAGTATCACCCATCACTAAAAGTTATCATACACCACTTATTAGTCACTATGCATCCATTATGTTGCTTCGAGTCAAGAGTACAGTGTTAGTATTGTTTTATAATGTGCATCTGTAATGTGGTTGTCTTACCATCGCCGGTGGAGATGGGCGTGGCATCACACTTGCTCTCACACTGCTGCATGATAGCTGGTCTGAGGGACTCTGCACAATCACTTGAGGTCTGCCCTGTGTAGGACAGACACTGTACTGTCCTCATTTGTTGGCCCAGGCCACAGTGAGCAGAACACTGAAATACATGACAAACCTAGTTAGAGCACTCAGCAAAACTGTCATTCAACAAGGCAAATAAGGGCCAGCTAATTCAGTTAAAGTAATCCCCATAGTATCTTACAGTGACATCAAGCAACAGTTCAGTTGGAATGCAGCAACATGCAAAAACAAAGACAGCTACTATGTGACCTTGATAAGATAAAGCAAAAAAAGTTAAAGAAGATTTGTGCATACACCACTGTGACACAGATGATAAATGTGTTGCATTTAACATTTCAATTTGTGACATCGTAGCTTTCATGTATGTTGGACAGAACTATTTAATGAAAATTTAAATTAATTTGCACTTTCCTTGGAAAGTAAACATGGACAGGTAAACTGGGGACAAGTCCAGATATGGCTCTCTAACACATGTATTTAAACTAATCAATAGATGACCTAATGTGCTATATTTTCTCATAAAACGTACGTTTGTTGACACATTTTATGTGCAAAATCCAAAATGCACACCTGTTATTTTCTAAATGACTTCTAAGCATGTGCCAAATATAATAAAATGAATGTTTGAAGCATGACCAATAAAACGCAAAGTGATTCCAGCTGGCCTAAAATAATTTCAACAAAACAAACTACAAACTAGATGCAGTCAGCCATTGAAAGTAACAGCGCAATGTGACAATGTGACAAGCAGTCTACACTGCCAGAACCTAAAATCCTAAGCTGTGTGGTGTGCCTATTACAAGCAAAGTTGATGATCAGGCATTCTATATAATTAAATACATTCTATATTAGTCAACTCTAAACCAAAGTAGATGTAACATATAACATCTATTTCTTACTTTTCCTAAAATATCCAGGCCTGGATGAAGACTATGCCTGTAACATGTCAATTACCACTTACATAGAAGATCCTGAACTGTTGGAGCAATTGGTGTCAAGCTAGTTTCTCTGCTCACACATTCAAGTTTAACTCGCGTCAGCTGTGAAGAACATGGCATGGTGTGTAATAAAACCTTCAACTATAGGGCATGCTACATCCAGATTTTGAACCCTGGTCTTCAGTGTGCAAGTCCAATGCCCTTAATTACACTACCAGAGCTGGGAGAAGACCAATGACGTTGTAATTGGGAGATGCAGGAGATTTCTTAGTTGTTTCTAAGAAAGTTTCTTAGCAGCCTATGTGGGCTGGTGTCAAGGAATGTTTGATGCAAACTGGGAAAGATTTGAGAAAGGCTCACAAACTGGCCCCTTTGAGAGGTTGTCAAAGGCAGACCATTGCGGACCACATAGCGCTGTCAAGTCATGTCTTTTTTCACAAGTAACTTAATACCATTGAAAAGTTTCTTAATATTACATTTAAAAGAATAGCCTACAGGCCTATGGTTTTGAGCATAGACCACTTTAGTTGACAGATAAGGTCTCACCAACCTATTGTAGTGGGGCCATTATTGTTGGCAAAACATAACAATTACTAAAATGCAGCAGAATACAGGAGAATGTACCCCCCATATACGTTAGGGTGACATTTTGAAAAAAGGGGCTGGCTGAGAGGTGATGGGCCGCCAAATTGCAAATGCTCCCGGTTGATTTCAGAGCCTTACTCCACCCCTGGAGAACACTGACCTTTGACATAACAGTAAAGCAGCAGATCTAGTGGTCTAACTAATGGCTTGCACAGTTTGGTGACATTTGCTGGTGTCTGCTCACAGTTAAAGTGCTGTCATCAGTTAAGAACACAGCCTGTTTAAAACATGTGTTCTGAAGTGAATTTTGTGAAAAGTTATAGTTGAAATATTTTTATCATTATTTTATTAAAGAGTAAATAGGGGTTAAGAATTGATCAATTAAAGTGTAAGTAAGACACTTTGACACCATCTGCTGGTCATTTGTATATACTGCAGAACGATGTATCCTAGAGGGAGCCATTTGCTTTATAGTGAATGGTAAAATGTTATATTATTAACTATAATACTTTTTTAACATGAAGATTTACTGATGAAAAGTAATAGCAATCATGGAATAATTAGTTCAAGCCCTTCAGAACCACTAGTGGAGTCAACTGCACAGTCACTAGAATTGCACTTGTATTTGCGCTCAGTGAAGTTGCTATATCAACAATTAGGGTTATGATCTAGGCACCTGGCTGTCAGTCATCGGTATGTGTTTTAATATCAACAAAGCAGCATTCAAATGTGAGATCTGCATAGCTCGCTGTCACCTCCACTGATTACTGCCGGATCAGCAAGCCTGTATTTCATCCCTTACCAATTAGAGAATCATTATTAGGGCCTGTCGGCCATGACAGGCAGTATACATGAATGATGACAGTAAAGTGGGATTGAAAGACCAGGGTCTTTGTAGCTTGCAGTGATCTCTCCTTTCTAAGTCTGGACAAGAAGCTTTAGAGCAGCAATTTTGAGACATCCAATTACAGTAAACAGAAATGCTCATGCCCGTTGCACTGGAAAAAGTGCAGATTCCAGCTGTTGCACTCAATATTTTCAGATGAGCTCTGAAGCACTCTTTGATGGACCACTCTGATGTTATCAGGAAGATCTGTGTGTGGCTACTACTGCCACCAGATAGACCCCAGGTGGGACTGATGTCTGAGCCCAGTGTGTCTGCCATTCCATTATTCTATGTCTATAATAAGACTGCTAAAAATGCCCCAAATTACAGGAAATTAAATCAGTTTTGTATGTATATATATGTGTGTGTGTGTGTGTGTGTGTGTGTGTGTGTGTGTGTGTGTGTGTGTGTGTGTGTGTGTGTGTGTGTGTGTGTGTGTGTGTGTGTATTTTTTCTCCATATACCCCCTCTTTTGTTCTTGTTTTTGATCTCTTAGCTTATGTAGATCAACTGCAGAAGGCTTTGCTTCTAAACTTCAGCAAGATACCATGCATAATCGATACGTAAAAATGCCTCTTTTTTTGTGGTAGAGCACCTACCCCTCAAAATGTCTTACTGGTGGCACTGACAGAATATAAAGTTCCAACACCAATTTATTTAGCTTATTATAAACACATCTGGCCAAAGCAGTATTCAGTGAGTTAAAATCTGTCTATTCATTGACCATTTATTTTTCACTAAAGACAAGTTAAGTGGAACGTCGTGTTTTCAGTTTACTCCTTGAAGAGCCAAAAATTTTTTTAATGTGTTTGACTTTTGGTAAACACTACATCTATGACGCACATATATGACGTCGTCTAACAAACGCAATCCACTTGTGTTGTATAGAAGTCAACAGCAAAGGAATGCTACTTCTCAGCCATGCACTACTAAGTTCCTAGAAGCAGCGGTGCTGAGATAAACTTCAAACAATCAGAGGGGATATTATCAACCCAACCATATCCATGTCTCCTGGAGTCACAGCCCCACATGTCACAGAGGTATGCCTAGGCTACCATTTGTCATCCAAATGTGAATTATATCAACTATGCACATAAACAATCTGTCTTTCTTCACATTTGTAAGCCCTCCAAGTACTTAGGCAGAAATGACATACTTGTCCCCATTCTCCAGGAATCCAGCGAGGAGGAGGACAGCGACCAAGACTGCAGCGAATTCGAATTGGAGGCTTGTTGTGACTTGGACAGTGCCCAGGTGGAAAGGTCTTTGTCAGGTCACTGCTCTTGCATAAAACAATGCGATGTTTGTAACCAGGGCCACATTTCGGTGTGCACTGAAAATAAAATAAGATAAAATAAATGAAAATAAATCTTCATAAAAATTGGATATAGGTGTTGAGCAAAAGTCCCAACCTCAGACCAGTCTAAAGTCACCCACTTTGGTGGGCAGGACTGGTTGTTGCAGGACTCTCGTTCAATTGGTCGATGAGTCAGACAGTGGGTGTCCGCCAGTGTCTCCTCCTCAGCAGGACCTATCTTCCTGATGCACACCACTGTCCTGGTACGGACCCCTCCATCACAAGTCTTCGCACAATCAGACCAGTCACCTATGAACCACCTGCACCAAAACAAGAAAACATGCTAATATCCTACATTTACAAGATGAGCTAGCTAATAGCTAGGACTTTTCGTCAATAAAATACATATTTTTCATAAATTAAAGGTTTCAATAGTTTACTTGGAATTGGGAAATGGAATTCTTTAGTTGAATGAAAAATAACACTGAACAGTAATAGTTATAAGTTCCATTCTAAAGTTCCTCGTGCTCTCTACAATTGAGCTATAATTGGTCAAAGAGCAATATACTTTTTCATATCAGGACTTTTTCATATTTTCATATTTAAATTGCATTAATTGTATATTGAGTAATGTTTTGGACCACACATGAAAGTTTCATGGCAATGAAATAAAAAAATAAAAATCTAGATGGGGCAAAAATGACTCGAAGATAGCGGGAGGGTTCTATAAAAGAAAACAGCCCAGACATTAGCTCTCTAAACAAATCCAATCTCTGAAATATCACATCAAGTACAGGAATGCGCAACATTAACATGTTTTAAACATTTGCTAAATTCTTTGCCAAAACCTGAAAAGAACCTTTCCATTTGAAACAATCCTGTTTACACATTTACTTTATTTGGCCTTTATTCAGCACCAAGTGCAGACATCAGCAACATCTACATGCTCTCTCTAGATGCAGCACGCTGTTATATGCTAGTAAAACTCAATTTTAAACAATTGCACTGGCAGAAATCCAAAAGAACAACACCAAAACGAAATGTTTTTCCTTTTTGTATACAACCATTGTGTGCCAATGTTTCTCAAGTCCACTGTGTATTACCCCCCCCCCCCCCAAAGATCAGAGAAATAGCAAAAACTATCAAAAGCATCCGTATCTAAATTAATTATTTTCTTCCAATTGATTTTACAAGTAGCAAGCATTTTAGGGGAACTGCAATTAATCACAATAGTAAAGGGAATTGGATAAGAATATAGCTAGTCAAATTGAGAAACTGGCAATTTGCTTGCATCCTTTTCATTCATTAATAAGGAGAATGCATTTGTACATACTCGGGAGGACAGGGCTCAGTGTTACAGGCTTGCTGGTTTTCTGGAGGTCTGCTGTCTGGGTCACAGTAGTTGTTCTGGACCACTGAGTTATCGTCCAGCCTCTTGCACACCACCTCTTGCTTCTGGGAACCTTCAAGGGAAATGATTTATTTAAAAAAAAATATGACACTTTTCACAGCTAGCAATCAATTAAAGCCAGTGGTCAAAGCTAATAACTACTTGTTCTTAACTCAGACGTGTGCATTTTAGATATTTGCAGGATAACTTCATCGTTATAATGTATAATAATAGAGTGCTATGGTTCAGTGTCACATCCCCCACTGTTAGTGTGCAGGCATGTCAACCACCTCAGAAAGGGTCTTTTTGGACCCTCATGGGACACATATTTAACAGCTTTGTCTGGCAGCTGTAATAAGATACAGTAAGAATACAAGAATATATGCCTGGACTAAAAGTCAATCCATCTGTGCTGGAATAGGTTTTGATGAATGGTATGGTGAAGTATGGGTTAAAGGAGTTGACAGTTTTGAGACAGAGTCAACTCTTTACTACTGATGATAGATGATAGACAACACTTCTTTATATTAGCAGTGCTGACTCCATGAATGATAATCATAGCTGGCATTTGGGGTGAGGTCAAGACACAGAGTGGACACAAATTGCAATATCTGAATCAACAATACACAGGTTTGTGTCAGGGCAGTGCCTGTTTTATAATATAGCTTTGACTTTGCAGATGCGTATGTCTTTTATGCCACACTTTGCAAAATTTAGAACTGTGGTCATTTGACTTAGGTGTGACCATATTAAGTTGTCCTGGATGAAGAGAGGCCAACCTTCTTTACACATTGAGGTTTTGATTACTCTTTCTACTCACAACTACTTAAATCTACAAAAAGAATGAGACTGTGGCTTTACCTCCAGCACAGGTGGCAGAGCATTCAGACCAGGGCAGGTGGTGCCATGAGAAGCCCACCTCATTGTCACCACTTCCTGTCCGCTGAATTGGCACATTGAACTTGTAATGTATGCCCAGGTTATGTTCCTGGAGAAGGACCTGCAAGGCATTGTTACGCATAATAAATATTTAATTATAATAAATACCTAATTTTAACCTTTAGGTTCACTTTTGAGGTCTTTTTTTAAAGTCTTGGCTCTACTAGGTGTAGTGTTTTGAATAATGAACAGAGACTTCATTCTTATCACATGTATTGCAAGTTTGTAAAGAGTTTTAATGTTTTACCATAACAAAAAGATTGTCAGTGGTAGGTCCAAGGGCTTCCAAAGACTCGGGATCATCAGAAGGTCTCTTGTAGTGGAAAGCTGTCCCAGCAATATCAAACTTTCTTGGCCAGTCAATGGTCCAAGCCCCATTGATGTAATAGTCATCGCCTTCAGATTTTAATGCTAGAAAAATCAAAAAGACAATAAACTGTCCACCATGAACAGAAGCCGTAGGTGAACACAATCATTACAGTGTGAGGTCATGGCTGTAGTTCATCTTTTCAGGTACACTCTGAAGTCACAGACTTCTTGAGTTGTATCCTTTTGAGAGACTGAGCAGAAGCATTTGAAATGAAGACATTCACATGTGCAGACACGTAAAATGAGAAAGAAAACACACTTCAGAAAGCCTCAACCAACTTCAGGAATACCAGGCTGCATGGTTGTCAAAACAAAACAGGTTTCCAAGCACAACAGATCTCAAAATATCTTCTTTCACTCAAAGCAACTGGGCCAAAATTAGTAGAAATGATTCAACTTTTGCACTGCAGGCTCCAACTCAGGAACATACACGCATAAAATCAGAGCAACTGATTACAACAGCCATTTTTTAAATCCCTACTCTAATATACATTTATTGTAAGAGGCTTCACTCCCGGTGGACCAGATAACTGTCAAATATGACGCAGTTCGAGGTGCAACCTCCAGGGGCCTTCATCAAAAAGGTAACATCAAAAAGATGACACAACTCGCCTAACTTTTTCTGTAAAGGTTTAGACTCAGGGTTGTACCTGAGTTTGCAGAGTATACAGTTCAGTGCCATTGCCTCACAGTCACATGTGTATTTTGTGTATTTTTATTATCTTGGATTAAGCAACAGATGAAAAAAATTGTGTATAATTGCAGTTCCACTGAAGGAATCTGTGTGGTTTACCCACAAAAAAGAGCAAATATGAAACAGCTGAAAGTAAAAAAGCAACACCACCACCACCACCACACATTTGGACTGAAACAAAACAAAAAAATTAAGAGATAATTAAATAAATATTACATGTCTAAAGGCATCAGAATTAAACCACTGAATAGCAATGTTTCTTTCTTAGTATATAACAAATGACTATTTGTAAAATTACTAATGTATTTAAATCTATTATTCTTAAAACAGTGTAGATACAGTTAAAAATAGTAAAACATGTACATGAGCTAGTTATTTGAAAGACTTGTAGATTATTTCAAGAAAAATATTTACTTACCAATATAATTCTTTGAAATTGAGGCTTCTTTAATTTCAATATGAACTGAACCCTTTGGGATGTGGACAACCTCCATGTAGCCTACAAGACAAGAACAGACCCCTTCAAGGTGGTATTTCTCCACTTTATCCCCTTAATGTGACTTTTTCCAAAACACAGAGCAGACACATTCATAATTCTTGTCATAAGGTAAAAACCACATATAGAATGCATTCCAAATCAGCCAAAAAAGGACAGAGCAACTCTGCCAGAGGACAAAACAACCCCCATCTGCTATTTGGTCACACACACAGATGCACACACTGTATTTTTGGATGGTTTACTAGCCATACCATACAAGGAGAAATATGCACGTTTCTGTCTCTTCATTTATGTAGATGACCTTATGCTACTGTTAACACCAACTCCACAGTTTAGTGTGTATGCAAAATATACAGTCGGTTTTTATTTATACACTAATAAAAAAAAGTTACCATTTGAATTGCTGATAGCTCTATATGCTGTCTTTTGGACATCTGCTGCTTTTTCTTTAATTATAGAGTATGAGCCAAGTGCAGGAAGCATACTAAAATAAAAAATATGTTCAATAGATACGTTCTAATCTAGACTATACTGAGCCAAATACTTGCCTCCTCTGGGTAAGGACTCATTAAAGAGCCCTTCAGTGGCCTCACAAGTGCTGCCGTCTCCTCCACACACACGACATCGGTCCTCTTTGGCGTCTGAGCTGAGGATGTTGTCACAGCCCACGTGCTATAAAAAGGTAAATATGAGGAGTTCAAGAATGTAATACTTTGGTTCAGTTATGATGAGAATTTCAACCAAAACAAACCATACAACCAAACAAAAGTCAATTGTGGTAAATTGGTAAAATTAAAATAGTGTGTTTGGTTTACTCTGGTTTCCCCCATCAGTCCACTGCTCCTGACAGGCCGCCGTAGCGGCATTGAAGCAAGGGTCAAATGCAGTGAATGGTACAGGTAAGGGATACCTTAAACCTAACATGAGCTTATGCTGTGTGTCTGCTTCAATGTTGGAATTGTCTCTCTCCCTCTTTTTTTGTCTTTCTTCTGCACATGTGCACCCGAGCAGTTTAAGCAGTTTTTGAGCTTTTTCCAAGCAGACAATGTTCCAAAGATTTATCACTGAGAAGAAAGCTTATAAAATAAAAGACATGCTAGAGTGAGTCTAGAAATAAACCTAAACCGTTGTAAGTCTCTTAAACACACATCATGTTATAGTAATTTTAGTAATGTGGGTATCGTGCCAAAACATGACACAAATGAAATGTTGATCTGCAAAGTCAACACAGATGTGTTTATACACAGTATATATACATAGTTTACAGATATATATTGTCTATATATACATTTGTGTGTGCAAGCAAAATACATTAGAAGTTAATTAACGTTATAAATAGCAATACTTCATACCTTACACTCTCCATTGATACAGATGTCCAGTGAGTCAGCCTGACAGCGAGTGCCATCAATGACAGCTGGGGAGCGCTCTGTGTAGAAGTTATATCCCTCAGCCAAACAGTTTAAAGCACAGGGTTTAACACCACCTGCACGAGACAAGAATACATACAGTAAATACAGTAAACAATCACTGTGCCTCTGTGCCTAATTCTTATCCGTCAGGTTCAAAACCCAAAAATAAAATGCTACCGCTCATAATTTGCTGCTTGTACACAACTGATGCCTGTCATAACATTAAGGTGATACAAAAATATAGGGCTTTTTTACCAACAATTGCAGTGGCTTGTTTTATTTTAAAAAAACAATGCGTTTAAAAAAAAATCTTTTTTTAGCAATTGGCAAAATCTTAAAATCTTAAAGTCATGTAAACTCACCACCGGTGTATGGTTTCCAGTTGTAGTATTTCCCTCGAAAAGGCATGCTGTCAAAGTCAGCACACTGTTTCTCTCGGAAATCACGAGACCCCGTAGGGCATGGCTGAAATTAAGTATGCAATGTGATCACACAAATGTTACAATTAAAGAACATTATCAATTATTTATGCAAAAACAGAAGGGCATTAGTGTAAATATAGACAGATAATAGGACCAACATGTGCAGCATTACATTGTAACAAGAAAAAATAAATCTAATCTCTGTCTTAAGACGATGTAATTATTCACCACTGACACCAAACAAGCAATTCTAATTGCAGAGGCTAGTCTTGGGGCAAGCAGTAGTAGGGTCTTCTTCTTTTCTTTTTTCTTTTTTTTTTTCTTCTTTTTTTTACTGGAAAGGCTTATCGGGGTTGGCACCTCTGAGCGAAGGTTAGCCAACAGGGGAGAAGTATAAAGACAGGGTTTAATGGTGTGAAAAGGTCCCAAGAAACCCAAAACACTTTCCCTGAGGACAAATAAAAGTGTCAGTGTTGAAGTAGTATTTCAGATGCGTTGTGTTTTCCATGAGAAAGTGGGCCACAGGGAACTAAACAACTTTATTCATTATCAAGGTTTGGGAAATATAATTTGAATTCATGGGGTAGAATTACCCCAAAGGTGAATTTATATACATTAAAATTTATAAAACAATCATGCATTCTTTTTGTTAAGTATTTTAGGTGCAACAATGTATAATATAAAGAAAACAGGATCTTTAGACCAAAAATGTATTGGTCTAACCACTTTTTTTGTCCCAAAGACCATTTGTTGTGGCCTCAGGCCAAACTCAAACAGCTTCATGCAATTAGTTCATTTCAGTGACACATGGGAAACAAACAAACAAGCTCTTTGGACATCTTTCATTCAGAACTGCCACGGTTGTTGATATAGAGAGACAATGTGTGTCTCCAATTGGAAAATCCACCTGTCAATCACACCTTTCAGAACACTAGGACACCCAGAGGACCGAGGCACATCTTTGTATAGTAATGGAGATTTGATCTGGCTGTCGGCTCTGCCATCATCTCTCTCTCTAGATGTCACTCATGTTCCTGCCATCATCTCATGTAGCAATCCAAACATCAAAGACCAGCCCAACTTTCTTGCCGTCCTCAGTCTATGGGATTGTTAGGGATGTTTAAAACAACAAATCTGACTGTTCAGTTTGCTTTCAGCTCGTGCCATCCTCCTTCACCCCATCACCACTGCTCCAGAGTCAGCTCATATTCTTGTCTCTGGACCTTCTCTCCCTTCACTACCACCACTGTCTAGGCTGCGGGTTATATGCTCCTATTCATTCACAATTGTGCAAATTTAATGCATGTTCATTTTTTCTTGTCGGTGTTTAAAAGCCAAAGCTATAAATAAATAATTCATTCATTCATTGCGTAATTTTCTCTGTCCGAGTCTGTCCAGGCTTCTCTGGAATACTTATGGGCCAGGTTTTTACAAAACTAAAGAGATCAACCACCAAATAATATTTGGGAAGACTTGAGGTGCTGTAGCCACCACACTTAAGTTTTTCATTTTTAACATGAAACCCCACCTGCACTGCATTTACTGTGCAAAAAACTTAAACATCACATTCACTGATACACACACGAGGAAGATTAGACTCACATCTGTGTTGCAGGATCTGTAGCGCTTCCTCTCCCCAAGACAGTACTTGCCTCCTCCTGATGGGCTGCCAGACACAGAAGTCAGTGATCAAACTACGTAAATCAAACATTGCAATAATCTTGAAAGCGGATTAAAACATTAATAAATAGTGATGTGTAAAATGTATTTTGTGTTTGCTGACAGTCCTTAATAATAAGTATGAACTCCTAAAACACAAGTTAATATACCAATAATATCTTCTGGATTTTAAATATGAAATTATTTTCCTTCTCCAACAATATATTACATGACCCAATCATGTTTTTCTTTCGAATAAAACATCAATAAAATGCTAAAATGTTAGCTTCCCAGAAGGATTAAAATTAATTTGGAATATGTCTTGGAATATAATTTCAGATATGCCTCTGTGCATTAGAAATAACTCTGCTTGCTTAATGTCATAAACCAAATATTTGGCATTAATGTTACCTAAGCTTTGTGAAATAGCAAGGTCAATTTGTCACTGTCAGAAAACAATAATCAGCCACAAATGTGTACATTCAGTGACACACTCGTATTGGGTTTTTGTGCTTTTTGGGGTCTTACATTCATTTCCTGGAGATTTGATACTAACCTTAAACTATTTTAACACAAATCTGAACTTTAAATCATGTTACATCATGAGGACCTCATTTATGTTCCCTTGTGGGAGGCAGCTCCCCATGAATTGAATGTGTATACAGATTTTAGTCCCCACAATGTCATAAACACCCGCCCACACACACCTGTAAGCGAGACCTGGATGAGTGTGTTCCGCTTGCTGTGGCTTACTTTGCCTACTTACGCTGGGCTGTCACAGTGTCTCATGGAGGATGACACACCACCGCCACAGGTCCGACTGCATTGGCCCCACATGGACCAGGGTCCCCAGCCTCCATCTACGTTCTGAGGCCAAGTCCCAAAGGCCACACACTCCCCTTGGTAACACCACTGAGAAACACATGCACATTTTAATTTAAAGTTATATTGCATAAGCTACTGCAGTATATGTATGGAAATGGGTAAAAGTAATTTCGTCTTGATTTCTGTGTCTTTCTTTTCTGTTCTTGGGGATCAACAGTTTAATATAATATGGTCCCTGAATTTCTGAATTAGACCAGTTACGTATGTTGCCTTCCGACATTTACAGAGTTCTGGACTATTGTTTTGCACACATAGCCGATTTGCTTATATTGTTTTACGCACGGACACTAGTTGAGTGTAAATCTGCTGCAGTGCTGTAAGCCTGGTGTTAAGCTGTTGATAGTTTCAGAGGGGATCAGACTTGCTCTTTTGTCTCTCATCTGTGTCAGTGGGTTAAGGTGAGGGCTATGTTGGGCAGCTGTCCTCCTTATGATGCACTTCTTGACTGGACAGACTCACTCTGTTAAAGGAGAAATGTATTGGCTTTGGACAGAACAAATAAGTAATAATGATACATTTCATGAAGGACAAATAAAGTATAAACTGAAGCCACAAACAGTAACATTATGCTAAAACAAAATGTCACATTTCTCTTTATTTTTTCCTTCTTTTTATTGTAAGTTGGTAGCAGTCTTTTCTTTCTATGACCCCTGATGGTCAGCTTCCCCAATTTTGGGGCCCCTTTCTAGTGCACGCTGGGTGAGAAATGGCTGACATTCATATTCCTTTGAAGCTGCCCCTGACAGGGCACTGCTCCAAAGCAACCAGCTCAACCTGGGCCCCCCTGTGTTGTCCAGGGCCCTATCCATAGGCCCCTGTCCTCAAAGGCTCCACTGAGCTAATCGTAATCATGGATGACAGCTCGTGACACTCTTCTATTCTACTCTTTTAGAGCTCGGACCATCCAGAGACAATGGAGGCTGTAATCCAAGTTTAAACTGTCTCCCCTAACCTAGAAGCCATAAACAGAAAGCAAATGACCTACAGACTGATGCATTTATTTGTGATTGCGTATAAGTCAAACAGTATCAAGCCAATAGATTGTGGTAACACTTTTTATGATGAACAGAGGAAAGTTATGACATGCCCACATTTGTACAAAACACAAAGGATACAATACACAGTAATATTGATATTAACTATTGAGAAGTGAGATCTGGAGAAAGACCTACCCCTTTGTCGATGCTGCCAGTCTGACACAGAGTTCCTTCAGCAGCAGGAATACTGTTAGTGACACAGCGGTTGCTTTTGCTAAGACACCAGAGCTCTCTACACACTTCCTAGGAAAGAAGGAAAAAGCAAGTTGGTCAGAATTATTTCAACCAGAAGAGGCGTGAATCAGCTGGTGGTAGTTTTCCTGCTTCACTTTGTGAAAAACATAGAAGAACCCAAACAACATTGTTTATTGTGGAGTTATCGTAAACATTTGTACAACTACAAATCAAATTTCAAAATGAGAGGCCTTGACCACATAATGCGTGCTACCAAGGAGATTAAAGAGCCCATATGCTTTGGATCATGGGGTCAGTGGGTGCTCTTAATGTTCTTGTATGAGAAATGAAGAGTTTGCTGGATCAACACCATGACTAATATTTGCTCATTTTCACCTCAGGACCACACGGGACTGTGACATCAGTTCAAGAAATCTCATTTCGGCTTCTTGGGGGAAATCAAGAGAGAGCAACAGGCCTCCCAAGTCTGAGATAAAGATGACTTGTAGGCCCAACAAATATCTTAGGTATTACTGAATGGTCTGGATAAACATCTCCCCTCTACTCCTTCGTCTGGGAAATAAGGAGAATGCATTTAGATTACCACATGGTGGGAGTGTGTAAGACAAAGTGAGAATACAGCACTAACTTGCCCCCAAATAAATAAGCCAATAAAGGGAGCACATGTTACAAGAACAGCTCTTATATTTCCCTTTAAACTGAACTAGGTCATCCAACATAACCACTTCAAAGGCATTTACAGGACAATTGTGTATGGTAGAAGAACAAGCCAATGAAAAAGAATTATGAAGCTGTGCAAAGATTTTGACCCTTGAGGTCAGTAAATATGTCATGGACATGCAGCTCCTTGAGTCTATCCAGATTAAATAAAACTGCAAACTGCCACTATCGCAGTGCAGCAACTCCTGTTTGCCAGCTGCTTTCAATAAGCCACCCCACCGCTCCTTTCACTACTCCAGCCCTGTTAAAAGGTCAGTGGCCCAGGCCTTAACTAATGTCGATGCGGACCTGATGGATTTACGGCAAAAGAGAACAAGCTGGCAATAAAACAGGCAGAGGCTGTGTATGGGCTTCACAAATATAACCATCAAAGGATTTGTATTTCATACCTCCAGCCTTCACTATTCTGTTGAATTGGCCTAAGCAGAGATGTGCGGTCAGGGGAGGCAGGTGAGGCAGTGCCTCACCAGTAATCTTGGGAAGGAAAAAACCTCTCAATGTCCAAAAGACGAAATACATACTTTATATACAGTTCCAATCAAAGATTTCAGACCAGTTTAATAAATGGCAAACGTCACATTTTGCATGGTTTGAGCTTAAGAAGGTTCCAAGTAGAGCTTCAATATGCAACAAGAAATTGGAGTGAGACAAAAAAGAAACATTTGAATAAACATATGATTGAAGACAACAATTAAAATGAAATAGGCTGTTCTGCAATTGATCAAAAGTTTTAGACCACGTGCCTTTAAAAGTCCAAAAAGTGGATTCAACATCATTTTCTGTCAGGTATTCACACTGCCATGACGTGCTGATGGCAAAGGCAAAACACTTTCTCTTTTAGAACGTGGTCAGGTTGTTGAGCTGCAGAGCAGGGCCTCTCACAGTGCATCAGCGCTGCTGAGGTGGGACGCAGTAAGACAGTCAATTGGAATTTCTTAAAAGATCTTGAGGATTATGGAACAAAAAAATCAAGTGGAAGACCCAAAATAATGACACCAGCACTGAGCCGGAGGATCTGATCTTCGACCTAAATTAAGGCTGTTACTGGTGCCGACTGCAGCCCAATGACCATCAGACGACTTCTGTGACTAAAGGGCTTCAAAAGCAAGAAACTTCTTCAAAGGCCTCGTCTCCTTGAACGCCACAGAACTGCTGCTTGGACTTTGCAAAAGACACCAAACAAGGGACATTGAAAGGTGGAAGAAAGTTTTATTCCCTAATGAGAAAAAATGTAACCTTAATGGTCCTAATGATTTCCAACGTGACTGGCTCAACAAGCAGATCCACCTGAGATGATTCTACGCGCCACAGGGAGGGGGCGCCATAATGATCTGGAGTGCTTTTTCCTTCAGTTGAACAATAGAGCTTCAGGTGATGCAGGGCGTCAAACGGCCTCTGGCTCTGTGCAGATGTTGCAGAGAGCATCCCTCATGACTGAGGCCTTCAACTGTGGAACCACTGAGTTTTTCAACAGGACAACGCTACAGTTCACAAAGCCTCAGGACAAATGACTTCTTCCAGGAGAATAACATCCCTCTTTTGGACCATCCTGTGTGTTCTCTTGATCTAAATCCAAATGAGAACCTTTGGGGATGGATGGCAAGGGAAGTTTACAAAAATGGACCACAGTTCCAGACAGTAGATGACCTTCATGAGGCCGTCTTCACCACTTGGAGAAATGTTCCTTGTCACCTCCTGGAAACACTTGCCGTTACATGTCGTAACCAATTTTTGAAGTGATCAACAATAACGGTGGCGCTGCTCATGATTAAGTTCATGTTTGAGTTTGCTAAGATCCAACCATGCAAAATGTGACTTTTGCCTTAAACTGGTCTTAAACCTTTGACCAGGACTGTATTTAGTTACGTATTCTTTTCTGCGAAATCTCCCAGTATTTGTCGATATAATGTAAAAAGATAGGAGTTGAGGATCGCTGCACTCTGACATCGCAGCCACATACACAGTGAACACAAGCGTTCACTCACTTTTTCTCCATAAAAAGTTGTTATGCATATTTAGGGCCTGAACATGAATGTGCGAGGGGGGTAAGTCAGTGACTCCCCGACTCGCACTAGTGTGAGAGCTCTATTGCAACTGTAAATTTTGAGGGAAAATGCAAAATTCCACCAGTAAACAATTACCAAAATGCAAGTATTTGGTATTGAAAATTAGAGTTTGTCAAGCTCTAATTTTGAGTGAAGACCATGCGAAAAAATAGTGAAAGAAAATAGCTCTGTAGCGCCCCCTCAAAAATCAATTTACATGGGGCCAAGGGGAACACAGCCGTGAAAAATGTCAACATGGACAAATGAAACCAAATACAAAAAATTGGTCATGTCAGGACATGTAAAAATAGTATTGTGACCCCGCCCCAAACTCTACAGGAAGTCGGCCATTTTGGATCAAAAACCAAGATTTTAAAAGTCACACATCATCATCTTTTGACATCTACTCCAACAGTTTTCATCAAAAACACTTGGTCAAAACAGGCAAAACCCATGTGCGATAAAAGATTATTTCAATTAGATTTTAAATCGAACATTGGACGTGGTCATGGTCATGGGGATTTTTTAAGAAAATGACAATTTTTTGAGAAAAAAAAAAGATAATAATAACAATAATCTTTCTTTTACAAACGCTGTCGGATTTGAACAGACCTGATGAGAGTGCAGATTTGCAAACTGTACGTAATATGATATGCTACTTAAGGATCTATCTCATAAAATGGCTCTCTAAAGCCTTCTTCAATTTTTGTTTTTAAAAATTCATCAAAGCAAATCTGTTTGTCGTGGAGGTGTGAAAATATTTATAGAGAGTGTTTGTCATGGGGAACAATGTCACCAAGTTACATAATTCTAGCATTTATCGTTTGAGCGTAAAAAATAAGAGAAAAAAAAGATGCCTAATAAATTGCAATTTTTAAGTCCTAAATGTGCACAAAAACTGACACAAAATTATAGCTCTGCTCAAATTTAAGTTATTTAAAGTCGCCAAGAAAGACGGCTCAGTGGTGCTCTCTGGAAAATCAAAATAAATTGCGAGATAGGAGGGGGTGGAGCCTATTTTTTCATCGTAGACACATAAAACTCATCATATACATAGAGCCTGTTATGGTGGATAAAAAAGTATGTTATGGTCCCACTCTAAACCACACAGAGCATTGGCCATTTTGGTTCAAAGTTGAGACGTCCAAAATCCAACGCCTGCATTTTAACGAACTTGTCCCAGGGTTTTTATCCCACGGACTCCAAACTGAGTCTTTCTAATCAGGACAAATGTGGGATTAAAATTTGTTCAAATAATTTACATAAGTCTTAGGATGTGGTCATAACGAATGCTTAATGAAGTGGCCATTTTGAAAGAAGAAAAATCTTGGTAACGTTTGCAAATTTTGTCGGATCGGGACGGACCCAACGAGGCATTTGTGTATTTTAATGAGATGGACATAATGATACGTGATTTAAACTTCTGTCTTTAAAGAAGACTCTCCAGGGCCCCCTAAAAAGTTAAAATGGGACCAAAAAAATGTGTTTGTCGTAAATTTATGAAATTTAGCATACACATTCTTTATGCGAGTCTGAACAAACCCAATTAAGACCATGCCTGATCTCCACCCACATTTGCATTTGCCTGGGATTCTTCAATTCTTTACGAAGAGTGAGTCTGATCAATCTGCCCTCCGACAAGCATTGAGTCAATTCCAAAACGTACCGTGCAATCAGGTGCATTTATTCTTTGACGCGTGTCAAACGAAAGATTTCATTGGTCATCTATGTTTTAGCACAAAATCAAATTTCTCTCACCTCAAATTGACAAAGTTTTATGCTTCACTCTTTGATTCTGCAGCAATTTGCAGTGTTTTTCTGTCCCTGTGATATTTTTGCCTTTCTTTTTTCCCCATGAACAGCCATGTTTGTTTTGATATGAACTGATCATGCATGTACCGGATTAGCTAATCTCGCTGTCAATCACGCCCATCTGAACTCGCGGAGATTACGGCTTGACCAGACTGATATTGAATTGTATATGACAAATTGTATGTGGCCCTGGGCAAAATAGTTTCTTGGGACCACACCCTATCTTCCACAGGAAGGCGGCCATTTTGAATCAAAATTTCTCCAAATTCTAGCCCTCGTACTTTGACAAACTTGTCCTAGGGCTTTCATCCGATGGCCTCCTAACTGAGGCAAATTCATCAGAACGTATCTGGCATCAAATGTTGTTACAAGAATTTGTATACGTCTCAAGGTGTGGCCATAACAACCTCTTAATGAGACAGTCACTTTGACAGAATAAAAATCCTTGTAACTCTGACAAACACTCTAAAGACCTGGACATACTCATGTATAAAGAAGACTTCTACATTTAAAAATGGCTCTCCAGTGCCTCCTGTTAAATTATAATTGGACGGCACTATCTCCAAAGTGACGGCGACAATTTAGAATCACGTCACGCCAGAGGAGATATGCAGCCCTCCCACTGAAGGGTGCCCTTCTGCGGTCGCAAGGTTTGCGAAGGCCCTTTATCACTGCTTGCAGTTTTAATTGTAATTGCACTTTGTTCGAGTGCTTTGTCATCTTCAGTCCAACAAAGTTCATCATGTCTTCTTTAGTTTTATTCACAAATTGTTCTTCTTAAAGACACATAAGCAGGAGATGCATTCACCCGACGTGTCTTATATCTTATTATCAGGAAAAGGAATCTTGTCTCTCAAGAGTTAATCTGTCATTAAACTGCGTTTGTCTGTGGTTTGAACAGACCTGAGATGAGGCTTGCCTCACACTCTGCCTCTGTCGGGGGGCGGGGCTGTATAAGGGGGCGGGGCTATGGCAGCACATTTAATAAAACAAATATGGACTAGAAAGTTTAAACCAGATAATATCAAACCTTTTTACAATAACTTTAAAAGAAAAATTTGCCTACAAGTAAATATTTTATTGACATTAGGCCTAGACTAGTGTTAATTTGGTTCACAGATATGATAGGGGAGGAGATGATATTGTTAATGTGAAGTTCAGACAATACATTGTGTAGCTCACTTGATTTGTCATACGACTCTGGTGCAAGCGACTCGGGTCCAAAAAATTTTTTTTTTTTTGCTTCTTTTTTTCGTGAACACACACAATGCTAATTTGAGGTTCGGTGTTTTATTTCGACAAACACAACTCTTATAGGTTTGTAAAGAAAATAAAGGCATCTGAGAACAATTAAGTGATCAACAATGGGTATATTTGAACCACACTGTGCCTCACCAGCTGTAACCTCACTCACTGCACGTCACTGGACCTAAGCATCTATTGGAGGACTGGTCAGTTCCATTTCAGAGCAAGATTTTGAAATAAGACTTGTTAACATGAGGGCCAGGACCCAATGCTGTCAGACGCTGACCCGATGCTGTCACTTTTTTTATTATTTAGTAATTTTGTAAGTGAAATTAAATTACTTTTGGACATTTGTCTATACCATCAGTGTAAATATGTATTTAAAAAAAACAACATCATTGCTAATGTAATTTTTGAGAGCTTTCTTAACCACGTGGTTTTCTTTCCCTGGGTCATATACAGAGCTTGACCGGAGGAGCAAATTATAATCATCTCACAATCACGCTGTGCAGATAGAGTTGTTGACTAAAATTCTCCATCTCTTAGTTGAGATTCTTGCAGTATACAGTATTGTGTTAAAAGACACTAGACCAGCTGTAGCAGTACTAACATAAACAATTATCTATTATATCAATAACCTAAAATGATTGAAAATGTACTACTATCTACTACTTTGGACAAAATGAGATGTCTATGTTGAACTAATTTTCTTTATGTCTTTTGTTGTCTGTTTTATTTATTGATTACATTTTTTTTACTTTATGTGCTTTCTTGTCTTGTTCTGGTGTTCTTTGTTTTTTATATTTTATAACTGAATTTAAAACAAACAAACAAAATGATGTGTCTGCACTATAAAACAACTACCAATTTAACATTGTATAAAATAAAATTGAGGTTGAGTGACTGGGCACAAGAACATCAAAACATCTCAGTTTCTTACCCCATACTTGCACT
This sequence comes from Rhinogobius similis, assembly GCA_019453435.1. Classification (NCBI taxonomy): domain Eukaryota; kingdom Metazoa; phylum Chordata; class Actinopteri; order Gobiiformes; family Gobiidae; genus Rhinogobius; species Rhinogobius similis. The sequence goes on along the minus strand of CM033619.1, from coordinate 28,431,225 downwards.
GGCGTGAAGAGGCTCCATACTGGAAGCGACACTGCTCATCTGCATCGTACACCTGCCCCGGGGCCACAGTTGGGTACAGGAAGTCTTGTTTTGGAGGTTCATTGTCCAGACACGTTCCCCGACCTGAGCTGAGTCAAAAATACAAACTCAAAATAAGGTTGATGAACACAAAAAGTAATTATTTGCTTGGTCTATGTAAAAATATAATAATAATAATAATAATAATAATAATAATAAGATACAGGTACAGGTAACTTGTACTAGTGACTGTTGCACCAACTTCCTCAAATCATAGATCAATTCTCACCAACTCACCAGCATGGAAAATTTGCTCTTAAGCCCTCTTAAGCTCATTGTGTAAAATGGGACTCACTGTCAATTTCTTGGCCTAGCGCTCAATTTGACATACCAGTTGTTTACCCTTAAGACTAGTAAGAAAAAAATAGAACTGGTTGTGATATGTGCCGTCTGAACCCCATAAAAGCTACATTCGTCTTAGAAGAGGTTATAATGGACTGTTGTAGTCCACTTTAAATCAAATTCAGTGTGTGCATAGTTGCCTCTGTAATGGTTATATTTATTAGATTGACTCAAATAATTCTTGCCGGGGAGAAAAAGAGAGGAATTTAACAGTGGTTACGACTTCTCTCTGAGGCAGCACATTTCTTTGAGGAGAATATGACCTTAAGTATTTACTATAACGCCGAGTTATTTCCAACTGTGGCAGCTGCTACATGCAGGATGGCCTCCCAAATTAAAAGTGGGAGTGAGAACAAAAACATAGCGCTCTGCTTTGAGACTGCGGATAAAATCTTGCAAATCAGGTCATAGAAAACGTGGTCCTGGTCATACATTGTTATATGTTTCCCTTAGTTGTCTGGTGGCACAGAGTAAATGCAAAAGTGTCTGCCACCAAAAAAAAGAGAAACTATATGTTAAAATATAGTTTTAAATTCTTCAAATTTCTTGTATCATTACTTTTTAGCATAATAATACAGCTTGATACAGTGGAACTAGGCCAGTGTATTTTTCTGACTAAAGAGGCTGTGATTGATCAGCATAACGTGGATCAAACCAAAAATATGGAAAAATACATTTTAAAAACTTTTTTGTAGAATATAGCACTTGTTTGCTGTTCGGTGGCAGTGTCCCCATTAGATATTTGTGCCAAAAGTTGTCAGTAACCCAATAGAGAAGTGGAGAAGCAGCTCTTTGTATGCTAGTTGAAAGCTGGCACAGAGCACAGTCATCTCTACCACAAGTGCTGCCCACAAAGCTCTCTGGAGGAAACATCATTTGACAACCGCAGCCACTTTTATAATCTTTCCTGAAGGGTCTCACCATAAACTCATGAGTGTATAAGCTTGCACAGGCTGACATCACAAGTCTCCTCTGAAGTCAGAAAATTAACAACAGTGTATTCAGCATGTTTAGAATCAGCTAAAAGCTAGCATTTTGCACTTTATAGAGAGAACTAGAACCTTGTAAACCTTGTAGCTTTGTTTTATGTGAGTTAAAAAGCTCTTTGGGCTGGTCAATAGCAACATAAATCATATTTTAAAACTTAATAATAACTATGGAAAACATAATGCTGGCCACTAAAACAGAAACGGCTTAAACAGGTTAAACCTTCTTTCATTAGTCTTTCATTGAATGGCTCAAATTGAGGGATATTGGCATGAATGGAACAGACTTTCCATAATCTAAACTTTGTTCCCAGAGGAATAATAAATATTACGCCTCATTTTCAGATAGATAACCCATTGTAAGAGGTTGGTCTGTGATTTCAACCATCGCAGTGTGGCATTATTTTGTCCTGTTCAGTTCAACCAGTCTTGAATGAGTCTAGAAAATGTCATTTTTCAATGCTTTACTTAGCGCAAGCTCTTAAAAATTTAATCTTCATTGACCAATCCATAAAAGAGGGTAGGACCTCAGAGCAGCTGGCCTAACCATCACTATAAACCACATTTACTAATATTGTCTGCTCTGTGGTCCCGAGGAGTAAGGCAGGGTCATTATAAAAGACTCCACCATAAGGTCCAACAGGAGACTTTGTGAGTAAGTTTTTGTACAGGTACAGACTAACTCAATCACAATATTATAAAAGATTACAAAGGTATCTGCACATAACCATATGTCATATTCTTACCAGAATCCACACTGGGATCTCTCCACTTACTCGAGAAAGCTGGTAATGTAGTCCTTGCTGCAGGCAGACCAGGAAAATGGGTTGGTATTGGCGGTTATATGAGCAGCCATCAGTTTGGCTGTCTCATGGCCTTTGGTACCACAAGAGTTCCCAATACCATCATGGTTCATCCCAAAACTGAAAAGGTTTCATTGATAAAAGAAATGTCAGATGGCATGGCTGTTTAGCTCCTAAGTCCTAAAATGACCACAGGTAACTTGAGTTGTGCGGCTCTAAACCAGCTGTGTGGACAAGATGTGAGGGTTAAGGGTCAAACCCTGTCTGGAGCTCAAGAAAGTCCTAATCACCACTGTGATTCCTGCTTGTCAATCAGCATATGCAGGTCTGAGCAGGCCACAAGGGAGACTCACTATAACTAAACAGAGCCCCACTTACTCAAATGATCTATGGCTGAACTAGAGGCTAAGTTCAAAAAGCAAAGAAAATTAATGCATTGAACTAAAGTTATCAAATACATTTGTTATATGTATGGTAGGACCAATAGGTTGCATTCATGTGACAAAATTCCTATACTTTAAAACTGTGCTTGAGGTCAGGGTAGAATTCAATGGTAAAATGAGTTGTTAAACTCCTAAAATGCATCGATGTAAACCCTCATTCGTCCAGGTGTGGTCCATCGTAGAATGGGTTTCAGGGGTTGTCATCCGGACGCTGTTTGAAGATCGAGACGTTTCGACTTTTATCCAAAAGTCATTGTCAATTCTGTTGGATAAAAGTCGAAACGTCTCGATCTTCAAACAGCGTCCGGATGACAACCCCTGAAACCCATCCTAAAATGCAGATATTTTGTCATGGTCACTGTAATTACTGGCCTGCACACATGAAACAAAAACTGGCACACAAGTTAAACTTCTTCACTTTGCGCACAAATAAACTATTGATGATTTTTGTGATTTTTTTTTCACAACAGCTTTATGTTAGAATTATACAATTACAAAACTGTGATTGTTATCAGTAGAAAGGCCTCCATCTGAAATTATAATATCATATTCTACAATGTTGTGAATACAATTAATGAAACATTACAAGACGGAATTGTTGTTGTTTGTTTGCAGAGGAAATTAAATTACTTAAATGCAGTCAGTCTTTGAAATGTTCTAATTGCGACCATTCAAATTGCATTTCAACTGAATTGTGCAACGCTGATGTCTGGATATCATTAGTAAAAATATCTCACATTACCACAAGATGTAAAAGCTTACTTACTTATGCCTAATGTATATACCAAACCAAACCACACTGCACAGCCTAAACCTGTTTATCTAAAGTTGGCGTTTATGACATTTTACTCCACTGTGGAAATAAATCAACTCGCCTGAAACCCCCACACCACGCCAGTGTTTAGTTTTGTTTTTTTTCTCTCAAAGCGGCGACTATTTTTACAACTGCCCCACAACAGAAGCAGACATGAGACATAATAAAGGAAATCGCCATCTTGCTGAACTCCCCAGACGGGGATACATAGACTAATACATCATCATTATTTTGCTTTATATTCAAGAAAACGGAGCCAGAGGTATGTGGACACTAACATTTGCATGAGGAAAAATGTGGCGATAAAAGTTCAAGCAGTCTGCTGGAGGAGGAAAAAAGAATCGTACCAGCAGGTCTGATGGCCAGAGTTTGGACAGCAGAAAATATTGAGGTATGATGGAGTTTGAAGATATGCTTAAAAGTGTAATGCTTCATGTGAGGCTCTGTATATCATAAATCAAACTCACTTATGGCCAATCTCATGTGCAATGGTAAAAGCAGAACCAAGGCCAATGTCTTCATTGATGCTGCAGCTTCGTTCTGGCTCGCACATACCAGCGACTGAGGCCAAACCTAGTAACACACAATCACCAAAAAAAAACAACATAGTGAACTATACTTTTGACGTTTTCTTCTTCAAACTTAACAATTAACAATGGGACTCACAGTTTCACAGGTCAGATAGGGAGATGCAATTCTTAAAAGATTACATCAACAGATGACAGCAGCATGGTTTAAATGACACTACAACAGGTGTGTGCTTTGCTGCATATGAACCCTTAGAACAAGCACAGTAAGGAAGGAAGCACCTTGACTCTTTGACCTAAGTCGTTGCTTTCTGTGTTTTCTCTAGTATTCATTACTACAGAAATTATATTACTGGAGAGATTAATAAATTGGGTGATGGTGAAGTGACAAGGTTTACCGTTTTTTTGTTTTCTCAAATGCCAGAAGTGAATTGTGCATAATCTCCTGCCCTATGATTACTCAGCGACCCTAAAGGGCAGAGATTGTGACCTAGGAGCATGGTCCCTGAGGGGCGGAGGCAGGGTGAGACAACGAGGAAACAGAGCAGATGCCAAGGCAATTAAAGGGATGGGGGGAATGTGACAAATGCAGTCAATCTGTCAAACCACCCCTGAAGTCACAATATTACCTCTAAGATATACTGTGGTGCCTGAGGGGGCTTGCTGCAGATAAGATGGGGAAAGAAGGATTGGGTAAGAAAATGTAGAGTGGGGCCAAGGGGTAACTTGAAGCACCACCAATATGACGACTAAAATATCACAAGCTGTATCTTCCTCCTGCAATCTCTTTTTATCTCTTTCTCTTCTATTGTCCATTCAGCTTCCATATGTCCTATAATGTCCAGCTTCTCCTCTGTTATGACCCTCTACTCTTTAAACTTCCCTTTTTCCTTCCCCCATCTCGCTGCCTGATTGTTCAACACATACCTTTTTCCTTTCTCAGTGCAAGTGTAAACACCTGAAACATACTGAGGTTATAGGCCAATGGCAAGGGTAGAGGAAAATGGCTTGATAATAAACTAGAAGACTATGAAGAAGAGTTGTATAGTGTTGACCATGTCTAGAACTTCCAAGAAACAAAGAGCAACAAGTGGATTTCGAATAACACAAGGGAAATTCTTACTTGTTACTGTGTATGTCAGCAGAACTGTCTGGCAGTAATAGTTTTTGAAGGGAATATGAAGTACGGTTTGTTTCTAATCAATAGCTCACTTACCTAAGGTACCGCAAGGTTTGTTCTTATAGGTGCATATATCATATCTGTGAGAAAAACAAAAGTTAAGTTAAGTAAAATATTCTGTTTGTTTGATATTGTACACTTTAGTGATTGCTGTTTATGTGATTCCATCACAGCGTCAGATGCCATACTCTCTCCCTCTCTCTGTACTTTCAACAGCACCTTTTCATACAGTGATGTACAGTATGTGGTCAGGTCACACCTAATTACTCTTGTTTACTTTACCTATTGTAGTGAACATCTTTTGAGGGAGTCCAATCTCATACAATAGCCAATTAGAAAATGTTTTTTGAATGTACATTTTAACTCTTGAAAACTTCTGAATTTGCCCCTTTTTCCACAGGAAAATTTCCAACCCTACTCAGGAAGTTCATTATTTTATTTCCCTAACGCCTCAGTCTCTCTTATTGAAGTGACAAATCACATTGCAAACAAACAATTATGCCTCAAATTCCTATTCAACAGATATTCTGACTTGGAAACAATGGAACTAACAGTCACCTTTCTGAAGACAAATGGACAAATGATATTCCATTAGCTTTTGACTTTTGTATGTTTGTTAAAACAGACACAATATTTTATTACAAGATAATCATTTGTTTTCACTAACTACCAATAACAGGCAAATCACATTCCAACTAAAATAAAATAAAATAGCAATTCGCCTATAGCAATAAGTATGTGGCACCTAATGGAGTAAAACTGAAATCAAATTAAGTTTGACAATAAAAAGGGCAACTGTTAAACAAACACACCATATGCACAAATTTAGATTTGTGTGTGCACAGTTGACTTACCTTGTGATTAGTACAGCATTGTCATGATGAGCCATGCCGTTTTCAGGGATACTGTTGCCATTGCTGTGATGAGAGAGAATAGACTTCTGCCACTTACAGAAACTATCCAGAGACTTGTCAGCATGGTGGTTAATTTCTAAGTTAGGCTGAAAAAGGACACATTTAAAACCATTTTAAACAATGTTATTATATTAAATCAATGTACTAGAAATACTGAAATTGCTGTTATAGTAACAAAGGTTTTAAATTTTTCATACCTGATCTTCTGTTAGAACAATCAAACGGGTGACAACAATGTTCACAACATTTCCAAGACTGGCATCACGATAAAGTTTGGCAACCTGACCTCCAGAAAAGAATAAAAGGCAAAAAGTCAGACATTTGTGTCCTAAGGTTCAGAACTAAATGAAGTCATAAACAAAAACAAAACACTTACAATATTCATTACTGACAAGATGTAGTGCTCAATGTCTTTTCGCCCATGATAACCGACCATCATTTTATCAGCAACAACTAAAGTCTCCACGAAGCGCTCAGTGCTGACAGAACGCCTCTGTCTGTGGGTACTATTGGACAACTTATTTTGTGAAGCAGGTGACTGGTGATCACTGGAGGATGTTCTTAACGGACAAGATGCACTGAGATCTGTAAAGAACAGGTGCAGTCATAATAAAGTTAGACCCAATTTATAAAAGAGATCTGCACTTAGAAAAAAATGACATGTGACGTTTAAGTATGCAATACAGTGAAATATTTGAAATTCACACAGGAAAGCTGTCCCTTTGAACTTTGTAGCTCAGGCCTTTGCTTTATGACCCAGATGCTCTGGGAAAAAAGCTATAAGATGGTACATGTTAGGGCATGCAAGCTTCCTGGTGAATACAGCCTTTTCTCCATCTTAGAAGACCATGGCCCAAATACCTGCCTTACCATCTGGTTCTTTTTTCAAGTTGTCACTTTTCTTCAGATTTTAACTCTCAAATCAAAAAATGTAGAAATAGTTTGTATGCCAGTGATGTCTGTACACTGTGTGAATCTGCGTGACTTAAATTTAAAGGGTGTTTTTACATTTGGTGGATGTTTATGACAGCCTGAAAGGTATCCAGACCAGACCTAAACTCGGCACACTAGAGGCCTGGTCATGTCTACCAAACACCAAACCAATGCTTCCTCTAACTGGCTATTTAAATAATTCTTAAGCGTCATTTCCACCCACACAAAGTCCAAACCCAGATGGAGGTACACCAACCTGAAATGCCACAGCTGAACTCCTGGCTATGCTCTTGTGGTGAGGGAATGGCAGACATTTTATAAATAACATGCTGCTGCGCTTCTTCCAGGTTCCATTCACGCGAGTTTGTCAAGGACATGTTCTTTAATGGCTCTATTAAATACTGTTCTTCCTCTGTTGTTATGACACCATGCTTTGGAGTGAAGAGAACAAGGACACTACAGATTAATTAAATATTTGCATACACTCTGTAAAAATGTGTGTATGTAGGGGATGAAATGTGTCATAGCGATATTGTTAATTTATTGATATCATAAAATACAGCCACATTGTATGTCATACCAGCACATAAAACAAAACCCACTTGCAAGATAAAATTTTAAACGACTTTTAAAGGTGCACTGTGTAACTTTTCTGGTGGTAGACAATATGGCATTAAACGTATCTATAGTTATTCAATTACAGGAGTATTTGTTGCTTAATAATTACCTTGAAAAACATGCATTCTTATTGTGAGCGGGTCCTATTAGACCTTAATGTAGACCAGTTTTGGCCATTTTGGTGTTGTCATAATACGTATTTATGTATATTTAAGTATTTATTGTGATTTATTTTGTACTTATTGTCTATTTACTGTTGCTTGTGAAGCACTTTGTGACCTCAGTCTGTAAAAAGCGCTGTACAAATAAAGTTTACTTACTTACATATTTATATTCTGTCCATTTTATCCAAGATACAGTATGTATATTTTGAATCCATTATCCCTATCTTACTATACTATGAATATGTTAAAAAAAAAAAAAGATTGTTACTTGTTACTACCTATACGCTTCAGTTTAAAAACTCAACCTCCCACAGGCAGAAGATTTAAAAATGCAGTGTCATAAAAATATAGATTTGGGTAATTAGAGATTAGTTATTAGAAATGGTTCACGTAAAAAACAGCGTTAAATCTTTTATAAACTTATAACGAAAACATTTTGTACTCACCAAGCCTTTGCAATTGCTGAGGGCCACTCTGGATGTATTAGATTGATTTTGCAAGAATCCAACATAGTGACAGTTATCTACTGTGTTATGCTGCCACTCCAACCCGGCTTTTCCCCAATACTCCACAGTAAAATGTTTTGACATTAAGTGAGGGTTGAGTGTCAGGTTTAATTGAAAGTGCTTTCCGTAAGCTGACAAGCTATAGAACAGCTTGGACTCAAGGGGGTCTTGAAGAAGTTGTGGTCCAATTGATGGATCTGCCAAATTGCGCCTCCACCGACCTGATCGTTTATGTTTCACAGTGTAGCTCAAGAACTTGCCATTTTCATCCACTCGTACCGGGACTGTCAACTGATAGTGCTGCAGGTATGACAGGAACTCCTCTTTTACACAAAAGAAGTACATGTAAGTTAGAGACCAGATTGCATAGAACACACTTGTCTGGCTTGAGCAATGTAAGATCAACGTATGTCTTACCTTGAGAACTGTGTGACAGCCTTTTGGTGTCTTCAAATTCAGAAGCAGCCATCACCACCAGGCTCAGTGTCCAAGTCAGCATCTTCCACAAAATTTCCATAATTCTGGGCAGTGTGTGACATGGGGTGGGACAGAAGCTGCTAGTAAAAGTCTACAGGCAGACAATCAGTTTGATGACACACCATAACAAGTCCATGGTCTGCCTCTGTATATGGAGTGTCTGTGGGCCAATTTCTAGCTCATCCAGGGTTCAGATTTCTTCTGAAAGCCAAAGCGTCCAAGCCTTTTTGGCGTCTAAAGTCATGTCTGGTAGCAACACTGTAATCCACCAGAGGCAGTTGTCTTTGTTGGGTAGTCCTTTAAATGGGGGGGCTGTCTTGAACAATCCATCCGAGTTTCTGTGAAAAGATTAGATTGGTACATGTTATCAAGGTTTCAAATGTTGCGTTTTACTTGTTGACAAGATGCAGGTTGCTTGGGTTTAACACATTCAGTCTTTACACCTCTGCAATCGATTGTTAAAATGGTAGTGACATGCCGTGATAGTAATTTCTGAGCACTGTATATTTCTACAGCTCAGACTCGCCTAGTCCAGACAGCGGCGCTTCCCACTTGGCCACCATGACCCAGACAGTTGGCAGGCGGCCCGTAGGAACACCGGCATAAACTCAAACAGAGCTGCAGCCTGCAACCACAAGAACTGCGTGACATCACATCAGAGTTTGATTTGTTTGCAAAGATGAGTTTCCCGTCTGTTGAAGAGACCATCTTCAACAATAAACGACAAAGCGAAATTGAACATAATAAAAATGTCATCTTTGTGCCTGCAATGAAAAGTGTGTGTTTTGTATCAATTTAAAACGACTCGTCGATAGTTATCCGAACATGGCAGTGCTGTATAACATATGGCGATAAAGACATAGGCCTACCAAGATAGACTTCATCGTCTTCAGCCCAAATGCACAGGAAGAGCACAGAACAAAAGCTTTGAGCTCCACAGATGTAGCGCTCTTCCAACGCTGCGCTTCTCGTGCGTTCATCTCCTGTTGGGTCCAGTCAAAGCCACAGTGTCGCTCCCGCTGATCCGACGCCCCAGACACTGAACTCAAAAAGTTACTCAGCTTTTTAAGTCTTGGATGTGGTCCAGCAGAAGGCTCTATTCTCAGCCTATCAGACGTCTTTATAATCTTGACTTGGAATTGTGCGCTCAGGGGGCTTAAGAAGTTAGTTAAGGTCGCATAGATTTGTCAAACTACATGCAAAAGTTTGACTTGAAGCTGCCCCTCGCACGGCGTTGCAGAGACCGGGTTATGTCCCAGTCTCTCTCCCGGACACCTTAAAATTAGCAGCTTTTTCAGAGGGCGGTGACGTCAGTGCAGATGTGCCTCTTCATCAGCTGTGCGCTGTGCGCATGTCCATCACTGTAACTCACCTTTAAAGTTAATTGATAAACTTCCAAAAGGAATTGGGCTATAATCATGATAATAATGATACTAATAATAATAAATGCAATTTCCATGTTACTAGCGTGTTTCATCTGAGTGGTAGCCCTATAAAAGAAAGTGTGCCTCAGGCTGAATTTATTCATTCATCAAAGCAAGTATGTGTTACTGCAATTTAAACTTGGTCCATCATTGTCGGTGGGAAATTGATAATGTTGCCTACTCTCGAGTTGGGTGCTCATTGTTGGCTCTAGAGCTGAAGATCCTCAACACGTTTTAAAGGAGAGAGAGACATCTGGTGGTCTGAATTATGGTGACAGCATGGACGACACAGCTCACCATTAGCACCAAATCTTGAAGCCACTGAGTATGGTGAAGCCAAACATCAAACACATTTCAGTGATACACACGTTTAGTCACAAATAGGTCTAAAAATGGTCCCTTGCTGCTTCAGAGAGCGTTGTTTCCAAAGTACTGTAGAAAAATACTACAATCACCTTCTCAATACACCACAAAGAAGAGTATGTGGGTTACAATTATAACCACTGTAAGCATTTACTTTTAACAAAAAACAATGGCACAATGACCTGTTGTGGCAGGGTCGAGAAAATGCAGGAAAATTTATCTGATCAAACTTTACTTGATAACTGGGAAAAATTATTTTAAGTCCTTCTATGCACTGGTTTTGTCAAATTTAATTTATTGTATAGAGTTTAATGTTGTCTGTTTTAAATATCATTCAACAAATAAGTCAAAGTAGGATATTGCAAAAGCTTAATAAACATGCCAAGAAGTTTAATGAATTCTAATTCTTTTTATACCATACAGCAGTGTTAGACTGATTAGGTCACATAAAAATAACACTGACAATGCAGTAACTGTGAGTATTTAAAACAGGGATTGCTAAGAATTCTCTTTTTGGGTTCACAAATTAAGGGGAGATTTGAAATAGGTTACTTTGAAGAATTACTGAGTCATTTGGGTTTCCATAGCTTGTGTGGCCCATTCAGGTGCTGCTTGTCGTATCTTTTCCAGCAGGTTGTTGACTTGGAAACAAAGAGACTGTATCTGTTTGTCCCAAGTAGGGAGGGGTTCACGGGCTGTTCAAAACAAAAAGTAATGAAATTAAATGTAAATGCTTTGTGCACTTTATACTGTTAAAAAGTACTTACTTTCAAAGTGTACAATGCCATCGATTTGATCAATGAAGCCATTCATGCGTCCTTCAGTAATCATTTGAGAAGCTATTTTCTCAGCCTTTTGGGGGAAAAAGAAGCTGAAATCTCCCATTAACTAAAACAAAACTCAATATTTAATTTGAAGATTACCACTGTTAGAGATACGGGTGTCATTTTTTGTATTGTGTTATTCTTACTTCTCTTCCATCTTACCTTTGCTGGAGGGATTTCCAGCAGTGCCCCTAATTCTTCAAAAGTTATGTTATTGTAGAGTTTGCTTGCTGACAACAAGTTGTGTTCAATAACAGCTCTGTCCAGTATGCTGGAACCTAAAGACAAAATTTTATAATGGACCACAGCTTTAATTTTAAATCATAATAGGTAAGAAGTACCCACAAAGTGAGATAGCTACAGACAGGGTTAAGTGTTGCTAGCACTATGTACAGTGCATATACGATGACACTTTTATCAGTGTCAGACTGAAATGGGAACACAATGTTCAACACTACAAAGAATTTATTCACCATCTGCTGTAGTGGCTTTCTGATGGGGCATCAGCATAGCAGCAAACTCCTGCAGCTGGTTTCCTCGAATAATACGATCCAAATACATTTTTTCCAGTATCCCATATGCAGCCAACTGTTGGCAGCGTTCATCTTTGAACAGAGTGGCCAGCATACGAGAGCGCTGCTGGCCTTGAACATAAAAGATTACAAATATTTATTGTATTATATTGATAAGTAAATTGTGTGTCAACACATTTACTTGGCTCAATAGTTAAAGTAAATACCTGCAGAGGCCAATATAGTACAGTTGAGAGCATGTTTCAATGCTTCCAATCGTTCGCTCTCATGGACAATTGACTTATAAGACAGCTCATTGTATCTTTGTGCAGCTTCAATAAACTTCCTCCTGAAGTCTAGCACTCTGGCATAACACACCTAAAACATAAAATGATGTATCAGTATTTTCAAAAAAATCTAGCAATACTGCATACTTTTCAAATTTTACCTTGTAATGAATCTGTAGTTGCTCATTTGATGATTCGTTCTGTAATAGTGAAGCTCTGTTTATGTAGGCTTCAGCCTGAACGGGATCATCATCTTCCAAATAAAGCCTGGCAATTTTCAAGTATGTATCCAACTTGTAGTCAACGTTATATTGTCTTAAAAAGGCCAATGACATGATTAGAGCAAGCAAAAATGATTCACTGCAATATATGCTGCAATCAAACCTATACAAAACTTACTTTTGTCCTGTTTCCAGAGGAATTCCAACTAATACCTGTGCAGCATTTCTCCAGTCTCCTTCCTTTTCATAAATTGTTGCTAAGTGTTGTCTGATTGAGGCCACCTAACAATGACAATTAGTAATAATTATGTAAGTAATGTAAAGTAAGTAATAATTCCTAAATACTGGAATTAGTTTATTAAGCTTAGTATTACTAGTGAGTGATAGACTTGTGACATTTTTCTAATGATTTCCAGCAGACTAGGTGCCTTTTGACAAATTGCAGCCTTTCTGGAAACTTTCATTATATAAATGATTTAAATAAATGTGTTTAATATAAATAATTGAGCTAGTTAGTTAGATTTACTTGATTAACTTTACTTAATCGTCCATGTCTAAATATTATTGATACAAAAAACATCTGTATTTTCATCACTGCAGTCAAGTTCAGTTCAGTTCTGTTTTTTTGTTGTTTTTTTGCAAAGATCACCAGATTTTCATTGGATTCTCTGGCTAGGTCACTCAAGATGACATATTTGATTGTCGCTGAAAGATCTTTAATCCAACAACCTCAGCAATTCAGCAAGTGATTTTTTTTTTTCTCTAGAACTTCAAATTCAGTTCTCTTGGTGGCGGTGACCCAGAACCATAAGCTAAACAACAGCACAATGGCATTATGTTCCCTCCCTCGTGTGTTACTTTTGGGATCATGGAGTTTTGTAAAAGAGGATCTCTCACTTTTCTCTTCCTCTTCCACCTGTCAAATTGATTGCATTTTAGGATGGTCCAAACCCAAAATTTGACTTTGTCTCTATTCCAGATGTGCCTAAGACCAAGATACTAGCAACTTGCAACTTGACGCTGACGTCACATGAAAATGAATGTATAGTTATATACATATCACAAACTGATGAAATTTGCAGGACAATGCAAAAAAGTGCAGTATGACCAAGGGGTATGAACAATTTTTGACATATCACAATATAAAAAATGTACTTTTACCCTCAAGACCTGCACTATTAAGAACCTAACATATTTCAAGAATATAAAAACATGTTTAAACTTAGCCAAACATGTTAACATTTACTTGTTCCTCGAAGGAGATCACCCTGGGCTGAATTCTTTCCAACGTAAAATGATAAACTGCTTTTGCAGTTGCATCCGGCAGGTTTGGCAGATGGGTGCAGAAGTCAGTTAGTAACTGCCTTGAGATCACAAGACTGACATTTTCATTGACCACTGGAAAAAAAAAATCAAACAAATGTGGAAATGAATCCATCACAATTAGATAAACAGATTATGGATAACTTACTTGCTTCCACAAATGCCTTCAGGGATTCCAGTTGGTCTGCACCTGTTAACTGAATTGCCTTTTCCAAAATTTGACGGTATCTAGAAAGAAAAGTTCATAACCTTGCTTTGTTGGAGGTGAAATTCATCACAGAGCACAATGTTCAGTTGTGGATATTTATGCATAAAGTCTGCTTAACAACTAATCTTGAATTATTACTTTAGAGGCGAAAGTGAAGTACCATAATAAGACATTTTCAATAATTAACTAAAATCATGTCACGATATATGCAAATTATTTGAGTATATTAACACACAAAATAATTCTTTGAATATTGAATTGTCAAATCTTAGTTAGCTTTTCTATATGTTCAAAATTCCAGAATGAGGCGACTGGAAGAAAAATTAAGTAGACAGTAATATACACAGAATATTCCCTTTTCTGGCCTCAAAATTGTATTTTGGATTCATAAAAAGTACAATTAATGCTAAAGTATGTAGTATATCTGTAAATAAAATGAAAAATGATTGTGGGCTCAACATTTCTGTGTGTGTTTTTCCAGTAACAGGATTTTGTACCTACTACCTGGATATGTCATATTTTGTGATATTCTAAGATTAATCCCAGTTTCTCCATTGAAATCACATTATGTTTCACTTCACTTTTGTCTCCATTCTGGAATGTAGAATGTATTTGTTTACAAACTTTTAATGGGTCGATTAAAATTACGGGGAAAAAATTAATATTCCTTTGTCTGCTCAGACAACATCTCACTCTCATCATCTCACCTGATGCAGCAGAGTGGTTATAATTCACGTCGTCTTGATTTTTCACATTTTGTGATCTCTGTTGCTAATTCCAATTTAGCAACACATCATGTTCCACTTCACTTATGCCTCTCTCCAATTGCTTCCATTCCAGAATTTAAACAAATATTTTTGAGGAAATGTATTACTTTAGCACAGGTTGTTCGCAAAGCGTGTTAGTGTGTAGCTATTGAAGCAAAAGTTAGCTTAGCAACCGAGACGTTCATATTCACAATCGGACCAAGTGCATGCTGTGTATTATTGTTCATGTGTGCATACTAACTTGGCCGCCAAGTCTTTATGAGATCCACTTGAATTCATCAGTTGCGAGAGCTCCTGTTTGACTTCAGATGCCATTATTTCCCCGCTAAATCAACAGCAACAACAACAACAACAGCTAGCTACCGTACAGGCTTCTTCTTCTGCTAGGTTGTACAGTGGCGGGGCGTAGTGCTGCCACACAGCTAATTATGCTACATTACACCCTTGCATACAGACCATATATGATGACAGACCAGCGGAGGAAACAAATTAATAATAAATACTTTATTTATTATCTATACCATGTGTGGGACACAATATTAGACTTAGGGCTCCGTGAAAACTCCTTTGTAATGGGATATATTAGTCTTTGCCTTAAATATGTTCTTTTCTTCCCTGTTCGCTGCATGACTGACATTATTATTTTACTACTCTCGTTTCTTGACCATTTTCCAAAAATAAAATATAATAATTCTATGATAATATGTACACCACTGTATATGTATGTCAGGCCATTTTTCTCCCGATTTTGGCTAATTTTATGAAGAAATTGTATATAAGAATATTAGAAGAATAATTGGAAATTTCTGAATGTTTGAATATGCACATACACAAGTGCATATTCTGACTTTTTCCATGAAGTAGTTGTGTTGTTGTTTCTGCAACGTTTTTTACGTAGTGACGTAGAGGGCAGTGGGCGTGGCTGGTTTGTGAAATGTCAGGGAAGAATGGCGCTCGGCGCGGTATTTTGAACAATTGCTTTTCCTTTTCTCATTTTATCTGCAATCGTTGCTGATCGTCCAAAACACGGGTAAGCAAGATACAAGACAAAGCAGAAGGGGATGTTTTGCTCTTTATGTTACAGAACGCACGGCCCTTAAGGCTTAGGTATTGAGGCATATTAGTGCTAGCTAGCTGGGGTTAGCAAGCTCAGCAAGTTTGCTATTCCAGTTGTCCTGCTGAAGATGGGTTGACCTAATGAGGCTGACAATAGTGAAAACATGGATAAAAGTATATGCTAAATCGTTAGAAATTGATCTAGCTATTTAGTTTGTATGTGTATCACTTGTGTTGTTTGTGGTTCACTTAATCTAGTTTAGACTTTAGATCAAAAAAGACTCACTTGGCAACTTACAATCATTCTGTTGTTGTTGCCTTTTTGCGTTATGTCAACGATGCGCAATTTAAGAGTATAAAGAAAGTAATTATATGTAGCCTAAATCAATATCGCTTACATACAGTCACAGCACAGCCCTTGTGGTACAAGTTTACTCATTTATTAAAAGCTTGCGTTGTTTACCTTTGGACAGTTATATATGTGTCCATTACCTCAACAAACAACCACTGGTTACTTCTGTTTGCCAACCAATGTCGGCACATATTATTTGTTCTGGGTTTTTGTTGTGTGTGTTTTTGTATGTGAGGGAGATATCTGTTTTTAGCCGAAAGCTAGTTAGCAGTACTGATGACGATATAAAAATGGCGGATCTTTCGAAATCCAACCCTTGCCTGAAATAGTATCGAAGCCAACAAGCTGCTTTGAACTTTCTCTCTGTCCTAACTAAAACAAACTCTCAAATTTGTATTTATTTATGTGTGTGTTGGCAGACCTGTCGTGATAACATATTAGAAGCGCGATATATCGCTCGCTACACACAATGTTGTGATAAACTACACTGAGAGTAACTCTAAAGTTTGATCACCAACGTAAACTCTTATCTAAATTAACTGCAAATGCATATATTAATATGTATGTATACATGTATAACGTTATATCTGTGTGCGTGTGCGTGTGTGTGTGTGTGTGTGTTTAAAAAGTGATAAAAATTGTTTTAAAGAAATTGATTCAGATATGGATTGCTTCTGCCACACCTCCATAGTCTCAGTATCAACCTGTGGGAAACATTGATAATGGGAATCTTTCACCTACATTTGACATTATTACGTTTCCATGTGTTGTTTTAAGGCACTTGAATGTACATTATTTAATTTAACCATCATTTATGATGATTTGTTATTTTCATTTAGTTTGGGCCCCTTAAAGTGGCAGTCATGGATGTGGTGTCTCCCGAGCTCAACAGCCTCCTCCCAGACGAGATAATGGATACTGAGGCAATGGAGGACCTGCCTCACTCCCAGGCTCATGATACCATGATCCAGTCCAAGGCCACTGATGAGACGTTGGTTCCAATGGAAACTGAAAAATCGGTGGTTTCACAAGATGGAGCACTCTCCTTGGGTGTCATGTCAGCAGAGGAAACTGTGGTTACCACCTCCAAAGACCCTGTATCATGCAGCAGTGTTGAGAATTCAATTCCATTCTCTAATACAAGTAAATCATCATCTCTCCCCTCTCTCAAACGATCTCTGGCCACCTCTACTGCCACCACCAAAACTACAGACAGTGTTACTGGAACCACTGTCTCAACAGGTGGATTGCAAAAGCTCTCTTCCCCCTTCACCATTTCTGCTGCAAACCATCAAATTATTCTCAACAAAGTGGCCTCAGCACAGGCTGGTGAAGCAGCAAAATCTGCTCCTACTTCTCATCAGGTTCTTAAGCAAGAAGGCCAGAAACTATTGGTTACAACCATTGGGAAGTCGGGCCAGCCTATAGTTCTACAGTTACCACCTGCAGGAAGCAAGGCAACTGTTGGCCAAACATCTGGAGACCTTAAAACCCAAACTCCACAGTTTAAAGTTGTGACTATAGGTGGGAGAACTGAACTGAAACCACTTGTTGGGGGTACAACCCATCAGATGACTACATTACAGGCCCAGCAGCTAAAGACTGTGCAGGTATGCTATACACTATTAAGCTTTATTTGTGTTCAGGAATATAACACGAATATACTGGGACAAAGTGCTTCTGTCACAAATATAATATGTATTACAATGTATAAGAGCCAATGTTCATATTGTGACACAGTACAAGTATGATGGTTGAATAAAATAAAAATAATACTGTATTTAAACATCTTAATAAAAAATATAACGACAGAGCTTTTTGATTTGGCCACAAAGTAAATACTAATACACTCTGAATGACACCTTCTTCAGAGCGTATTATGGTTCAGTATTATAAACTAAGAATTCACTCCCATATGTCAAATTTCCAAAAGGTAGGAGCTAACTATAAATTAGTCTGGTGTTTGCAAAAGGCTTAAGTACAAATGCATATTATGAAAGGCTGGTTTTCTCCTTTTTGTTCAAACCAATTAGCACCAAAGCTGGTATTTACATCATTGATACTTACACCAACTTTGTCTGCGAATTAGTCAGTAAGCACATTTAACAAAATAAAACTCAAGCCCATTTTAGTATTTCAATATTGCGCTATACATGGTTTCCAAAACCATACGCAGATCACAATAAAACCATATTTTGCAATATATTGCAAAACAATATTTTGTACCAACCTTATAATTTAAGTTAAGACAGTGCTTCACACATCATTTGTTTCAGCAGGTGCGTAAGGCTTGCGTAATGCTCGTCAAAATCGTCTAGAACTGAGAAAAATCCTCCACACTGGCTTCTTGCATATATAATTTTTATATTTGCAATCAACAAACCTGTTTTTTTTTTTTTTTTTTTTTTTTGCTTGAGTCATAATACATTGCTATGCTTAAATAAATCTTGAATTGAATGTTACTATCCTGGTCCAAAAATTTTTCTTTTGATATTACTGGGTTATAAAAATGTCTAACAGATTGCCAAGAAGACACCTGTATCATCATCTGCACCAATTAAGTTTATCATCACAAAAACCGTAAACAGCAAAGGGGCCGGTCCACAGTCTCCAGTTATTGCAGGCAAGTTTTTACCTTATTTTTAATTCACTATTTGCTTTTTTAAAACTTTGTGAGACATAACTGTATTTCCTTATTTAGGGCGTGTTCTTACACAGACCTCGCCTGTTATGCCTGCCAGAAGCATTACCATGACTGAGCCTCTCAACACTAGTTTACAGAGTATCCCAGGAAAAAAGATTGCCATATCCCCCTTGAAGACACCCAGTAAGGTAAGCTTTTCAAAAACAACTGCTTATGTTACACACTGTTTAAGTGAGCTTAGTGAACAATATCCAAGTACAAGAACTAAACATAAGCAGCAAGCACCCACTACTCCTGAGGGTATGCCCCAGTGGCATTGCAGAATGGGTCAAATGAAGAGGAGAAATTTCCCTACTAGGACAATAAAGGCTAGTCTAATCTAATCTGATATAAATACTTAAAGGTTAGAAATGTAATACTGTAATACTATCATAATAATGAAGCTCAGCTAAAATAAACCTGTAATCAACTAAAGTTTGGTTGTGTTTGGAAGGGTTTGAATACTAGTGGTCATTGTTGTCTGTCTATTGGTCTGTACATGTTATTTATCAGTGGTATGATCCATATTTCACCTTTACTCATTTCTGCAGGTAACTGTAGTATCTGTGGCATCTCCAACCCAGAGTGCCTCTCAGAAGACAGTCACCTTGCCTGTGAATGTAGCCCTTGGCCAGCAGATACTTGCAGTTCAGCAGTCTACATCAGGTTCACCGGTCAAAGTGGTCACAAGCCAGGCAACAGTACAGGTAAGAGAGATTTGGTAAGGTTAACCAGTTGCCCGTCAACATTAAATGGAAAGGGAAAATGAAAATTTGTGCTGGCATCCTGACACACAGAAATGTAATTTGTATTTTTTCATTGTCTCTGCCTTTTTTTTTATTTTCAGAATATCAAACCTGTCCAGTCTATGGCAGTGGGTGGTGTTGGTGGTTCTCAGTTTAAAACCATAATTCCGCTGGCAACACAATCAAATGTGCAGCAGATTCAAGTGCCAGGAAGCAGGTTCCACTACGTTCGCCTTGTCACAGCAACAACAGCCAGCAGCACAGCCCAACCCAGTGGACCCAGCACAAATTCTGTACAGACAGGTGACAGACAATTACAAAGTCCAATATTGTTTAATTGGAGATTTTAAAAAGAATTGTTAAAAATGATCTGAACTTCTCTTTTGTCTCAGCCAAACCAATGATGGTAAGTACAGGAGCAGTTAGGATGTCCGTCCCAATTGTACCTGCACAGTCTGTAAAACAGGTTGGTATTCATTTTTCTCATTATACTATTTTCCTTACAATTCAGTTTTAGCGTTAAAGTTAATTGTTATTTGCAGGTGGCACCAAAGCCTTTGACAACAACTGCTCAAGTAGTGTCCACTCCTCAAACCCAGCAGCGTCTGATCATGCCGGCCACCCCCCTACCACAGATCCAGCCCAACTTCACCAATCTGCCCCCAGGAACTGTACTGGCGCCGGCTCCAGGAGGTGGCAATGTGGGATATGCGGTTGTGCCCGCTCAATATGTCACTCAGGTTCTCATCATACCTGCGTTTGTTGCAAAAATGTGTATTTATTTTGAAAGGACACGTATATATATTTTTATATGCTCATTGTTTAGCTCCAACAGACTCCCTTTGTGACCCTTGCCAGCAGCTCTGGTTTTCCTGCATCAAGTAGCATCCAGACACAGGCCAGACTACCACTTAATGGGTAAAGAAAACCTTTGTTTATTTTTGACAAAGATTCCTTGTACCAAGAGGCTGTATTGCTGTCTGCCTATAGTTCCAATGGTGGCCTGTGTTGCATTTCAGAGTGTCCTTTTATTGTGTCCAGCCTAAGGCACATCCGTGCAATATATATGCTGTCTAATCAGCATCTTGATATGTCGCAGCTTATAACAATATTTAAAAGAAGTGGGTTTTTTGTGTATACAGACAATGTTATATATCTTTTGAGTTTAGCTTATGAAAAATGGGAGCGAAAACCGTGTTGCATTTATATTTTCGTATAGTGTGTGCACAAAGAATGGCCCATTTGTTATGCTTTGCGTGATCAATGCAGGTTTTGCATGCAATTTATTTTCTCTTTTTTTATTACATGACAGTGGTTTGCAACAATTAGGAGCAATGTCATCTTAAGATTTATATCCAACAGTAAACAGGGTAAACGGGGAGGATTTTCTCATTCAAGTTTTATTTTTATCATTCACAGCGTCTCAACAACAGAATCTACATCCAGACCAAGAAAACCCTGCAACTGCACCAAGTCACAATGTCTAAAGCTGTAAGTGTGCAGAAATTTAAAAAGTGCCCACATTCCATGTTTTGTGTATTCTAATGTCCATTTATTTTCTAGATATTGTGATTGTTTTGCAAATGGGGAGTTCTGCAATAACTGTAACTGTAATAACTGCTTCAATAACCTGGAGCATGAAACTGAGCGGCTCAAGGCAATAAAGGTATATATGATTTTTGTGTTGCTGAAATCAGGAGTTGCAATGTTATTTTGTGTGCGGTATATGTGATATGTACATATAACGTGTATATGCTACATGTAAATAAGGGTCATTGACTTCACAGACATGTTTGGACCGGAATCCCGAGGCCTTCAAGCCAAAGATTGGTAAAGGCAAAGAAGGAGAGTCTGATCGCCGGCACAGTAAAGGCTGTAACTGCAAACGATCGGGTTGTCTCAAGAATTACTGCGAGTGCTATGAGGTCAGATATCAAGCATTAGTACATTCTGTTCACAAAGCATGATTTTAACTACATTTCTTTCTTTTCTCTAGGCAAAAATTATGTGTTCTTCCATTTGTAAGTGTATTGGCTGTAAAAACTTTGAGGAAAGTCCGGAGAGAAAAACATTGATGCATTTAGCTGATGCGGCGGAAGTTCGAGTGCAGCAGCAAACTGCTGCCAAGACCAAACTTTCGTCTCAGATCTCTGACCTGCTCATGAGAACAACTCCAGTTATTCCGACGGGAGGTGGAAGGTACTGTTTGTTTTCTGTGCTTTAAGTGTATGTCAGAGTATCATGTTTGTTTTGTTTTTGGTTGTTGTTGTTTTTTTTATTAGGCCTACTTAATTTGGTGGTATATATCTGTGTAACTCAAGTTGCAGTTTGTGAAGAAAAGTTGAACTTCCTGGAAGTAGCGTTGAAATAACGTATGGGTAGAATAGATTTGCATCTGTGAGATTTTTATTGTGTGAATTAGGTCAACTTTATCCCAGTGTGTCACTTACGGCTCTTGCTGTACTTTCCGTAGGTACACTCGCTGATATTTAGAGTGAAACCATCCTGTCCCAGGGTCACTAGAGGAATTTTTTTGAATGTAAAAAAATGTCCAACATATTTGAACCTTACAAGTTGAGGTCTTGAATCTGCGACCTCAGACATTGGCAGTGCCATGACAAATAATCACTTGCATGAAGCGCTACTGGGGCCATGCCTCCCTGAATTTGTGTAATCGGGCTCATTATCCTGCCAGATTATGTAAAATTGACTTGTATGAGATTTTAACCATGTTCTAACTGCGTTCCCTCATCATTAGTTTGCTCGTATTTTGATTCATGCATGTTTGAATAATCCTGCCTGTGTCTGGTATTTGAGTCTTCAGTGTCCAGAAAATATCTGCTGTCACCTTTCCCCTGTCCCCACCCACTGCTTTGTACTTACATGCGATTACTAAAAGCATTCAGACTCAGGTTCATACATATAGGGCTAAAAAAAAAAAGTAATGTAGGCATTTTTCCACAAATACAAGTTAATTAAAATCTGCTTCTTGCTATGGAGTAATCCCACTATACAGAGGCATTTTGGATCAATATTGCGGTTTACAGTGAATTAAATGTAAAATGATGTTACATATGTTATAGTTTAATACTAAAAACCAAAAACATGTCATCTTCCATTCATTTGGAAGTTCAGACAAGGCCCCTATTTCTGCTGTTGTGTCTATAGGACATGGATCTTGTGGAGGTTGTGTCCTACTTTGTCACATCTACAAATCCCTTTTACATAAGTACATAAGCTATGTTCCAAATACATATAAATGCTGCCGCTAAACCAGAAAAATAATTCAGCTTTTGTTCTTGTACAGGTTACCATACACATTTGTAACAAAAGAGGTCCTTGAAGCGACGTGTGAGTGTCTGCTGGAGCGTGCCAAACGCTCAGAACAGACTTGTCAACCTCAGGCTGAAGCTGAAAGAATGATCCTAGAAGAGTTTGGACACTGCCTCATGAGGATCATAAGTTCAGCGGGAAAAGCTAAAGTCGACTGTGCCTCCATAAACTGCTAGGTCCGGATATGAACTGCCTGACCGGACTGTGTTGGAGGGAGGAAGACTGGAGTTTTCTAGTTTGTCCTGGACCCCTGAGGTTTTACAGTGACCACAAACGGCATTCATCTACATAAAGAAATAACTGTTCATTTGTGAAGTCAGGTGGAAAAACAGACCCTCCTCTTGTTAAAGGGCATCTAAGTGAATAACATGTTCATAGCAAGTTGCCTTCACAAATAGTTGTTCATCTGGATGTTAAAACAAAAAGGGGAGATTTTAAAAATTTCACTTCATATCCTGATATCCACTTCAGCTAGTTTTCCTCAAACATTTGTTCTAACATTTTATCCTTTTGTCTTTTTCTGGTTTTAAAAAAAAAAAGATTATTTGTCTGTAACTTTTATGAACATTTATCTTTGATATTTATTTTTGAAGAATTTTAATCATTGTTAAGCACCATTATTGACAAGCTTGTAGTGCTATGTGAATTATTAACCAAGTCTACACTAACCAAAAGAAATTTGCTGATTGATTTTATCTGAAAATAAATTGTTGCACAAGTAAATATATGCACACACACAGGTGTGATCACAACCTTTAAAAATGTTATAGGCATTTTATGAAAGACAGATGCTGAGGTATACTTGCTATTTTGGCACTTAGTTGTGGGATTTGTAATCATGAAAAACGTATGTGATAGTTCTCTTGCGGTTGTGTTTTTATTTCTAATGTTAACATGAGACGCGCATTGATATTTACCCCGTTCAAGTCAAATTATGTATTAGAACTGGCTCTCACAAGTACTGTGTGTTTTACTATATTTTGTATTTTACTTAAAGCATTGCTGCATTATAGTCGGACATGTTCTTTTCAATATTTTACACAAGATAATTTCCTAATTAAAACCTTTACTAGTATTTAGATTTTTGAAAAAACATTTTCTGTACAATGAATCTGGACATAAACAGTATTATTCTAAGAACTAACCGTTACTCTAGATCCATGAGAACAACTCCCAATTTACCAAACCCCGCTTTATATCAGTAACACTGTCGAAGTTGAGCTGGTAACTCAGGTAAACGGCCTCGCTTGTCAAATAAATCGTGTAGTGTAGTAAAACTATGTGTGTTTTTATTTAGAAACCTATTGGTACCTGGCACTCTTCAATGTGGCTTCTTCAATAATACACCACTGATTATAGTATTGATTTTCAATTAGTGTGATGGGGGAACGCTAGTGAGCCAATGTGCCTTGGGGAAGAATATAATTCAAGTTGATTCATGCACACACTATTTAATAGAATAATAATAAAGTATTTTGTCAAAACTATACTAAACCAAAATTATATATTAGTGGGTGGTGTGCTGCGGAATCTGTTTAACCAAAAAGTGTGCCTCGCAGGTTGAAATACAATGGATGTTGTATCCGCACCCACAAGGGGGCAGCACATGCTGTTGCGGTAATGTGAATCTAAACACTGAGTGGGCACGTGCATTTCAAGGGTTTCAATCAGTGTCAGGTTTTAAGAATGGTTCTATTAAAATAACCGAAGACATGTGAGATCTTCTGACTGAGGTTGGCATCAGAAGAGAAAGAGAGATGTGGTACATCTGGATCCTGGAGCACTTCAAGGATTGTTAGTCTGATGTTGGTTTATGGTCGTAGACTCCAAACCATAGACCGTAGAACAGTCTATGCTCCAAACGTGCTCGAGTTTGAGGTAAGAGTTTTAAAATGTGTAAATGGCTTCTATTATAGTTAGAATGACTTTATAATTGACCTGCTCATGGCATAGACTGCAGACAATAAATGTGTGCTTTTTTTTCTTTTTTAGGTACTGGATCTCGACAGAATGTAGTAGGTAGATATAATCTATTTATATCAACAAATTAAACAACCCATTGATTATGCAAATCACTACCCATCTGACTCTTCTGAGTAAGATTTCAAAGACTTACATGAATGAGGGTTGTTGTTCTAATAACAGCAACACAATTCAAGCTGATATGTCACTATTACGTTGTTTCTTCTTATTTCAGAGCTTACAAGTTTCAAAGATGATGCCAAACTGCACTAAACACTACATTGTAAAGACTGAGACTCTAAACTTAGTGTTGATTGTTGGGGTTTTTTCCCATAATGTATGAATAAAGGACACAACTATATCTAAATATCTTTGAAGTGAATGGCGTCTTTGTGTGTTCGCCGCGTGGACCATGCGCTTGGACCCGGAAGTGTTTGTGGTGGGCGGTGTCGCTGTGCAGTGCCACGTTGATGGAGACCACTGTGGACGTGGATTGTCTGCAGTGGTGACCGGCTCTGATTGCGTTCGCCGGCTCATGCAGTCATTCGATTTAAAGCCAAACAGCCGCTTATGTTGTCTGTGTGTGTTTGTACATGTTTAAGTCAAGGACACAGAAGAAGAGGTAAGCTACTTTTTGCAAGTAGACGATTGTTTTGAACAGTCAACTTCTGTCATTTTGGACTGGCGATGTGACAACCATGTGCTTATAAAATTCACTGTGCAGTAGACTCTTGACTTGTATTGGTCTCCTCGTGTCTGTGCCTAAGTGGTCTTGAGTGGACCACCTGCTCTGTCCTTTGCTAAGCAGCTGTTAGCTTGCGCAGCTAGTTAGCACACTTTGTACTTTAGGTGGTATAGTACATCACGGAACGTTTTTCCAGCTCAAAACTTACTTTCCTGTTGTGATAATCATTGTACAAGGTAATGGTTTAGTTTGAGGGGAGCAAAAAATAAAATGCTCCATTATCTCCCAAACATGTAACCCGAATCGTTTAACCTGGATCCCTAAATAGTAAATTATTTAATATAATTACAATCATAACATTTTCCCTGATCTTCTGTTCCTTCTTACCTGACGAAGAGGCGTTGGCTTAATAAACTAACCCACTGGTGGCCATGTGGGTTGTTGTCTTACTCCAGGTTTATGTAAGAAGATGAGTAGTAATCAGTTACAAACTATCAGAGCTGAGTTGAGAAGCCAAATATTGTCAAGTGTACCGTTACTTCAATATTACTAAAGCAGAAGTACAAATTAATTGTGTTTAAGGAAGCAACAATTTAAGAGTCATTGTAAAAATAACTGGACGTTTATAATTTGAAGTCGATGTAATTGTGAGGACATAACATTAAATGTTGCACCAAATGTTTTTAAATGTTGTTTTTTTTAAGGATAAACACAAAACTGAGAAAAACAAAATCATATCAGGAGGAGTGGTGCATGAAATGCAAATGTTCAAATAATTTAATATTGTCAACATAAAGCTTTTGTCACGTGTAGACTTACTCACAGGGGGAAGAGGAACCAAAACCTCTACCCAAGTACTTCAAACAAAATTGATCTTAAGTAAAAGTAAAAGTAAAGGTATGGAGGCCGAAAACCACTCCAAGAAGTACAATTTCCTACAAAGTTACTCTCAAGTAAATGTATTTGAGTACTACTCACCTCTGCAATCTGTTGATAAGGGGTGCCTAACCGTTTGTCAAATCTTTGTGAAAGTGAAACCAGGTTTTTTTTTTTGTTGTTGTGATGTCGTGGACCAGCTCAAAACAGCAGCAGCAGACTGTGTCAGATGTAACAAGCTGCAGGATTCTCCCTGAACTTATTTTTCTTCAAAGATGAAACTCAAAGAAATCAACCGGACAGCCATGATGTGCTGGAGTCCTGCCCAGCATCACCCCATCTATTTAGCCACAGGTATGAGCATGAAGTGGGGGTATTACCCATAATAATGATTAAATGAAGTAAGAGTAAGAGTAAGAGTCCCGTTTGGTCTATTAATCAATGCCACTGGAAAAGTGCATTGGTCAAAATATACACTAAGAACAACATATTACAGACTTTTAACGCTACGATCTATTAACTATGCCCTTGGAACTACTCCTTTTTAGGAACCTCAGCACAGCAGCTGGATGCCTCCTTCAGCACCAGTGCATCCTTGGAGCTGTTTGCGTTAAACTTGTCAGACCCATCTTTAGACATGAAATCTTGTGGCACTCTCTCTTCCTCACACCGGTATCAAGAATCACAGATTAACCATTGGTTTGTATACTATAATCTCATTATATTCTCTGGTTCAGATATCACAAACTTGTTTGGAGTCCATTTGGCATTGATGGGCAGGGTCTGACCTCTGGGGTTCTTATTGCTGGAGGAGAAAATGGAAACGTCATCCTTTATGACCCTGAAAAGATTCTGTCTGGAGACAGCGATGTGATCATTGCAGAGAGCGACATTCACACAGGGCCAGTGAGAGCTCTTGACATTAACCCATTTCAGGTATGCGGCCCACATTTAAGTGTGGATTTGATTTAATTACTTATTGCCTTGAGTAATTTAAGTACTCTTGACAGACAAACCTCATTGCATCCGGTGGAAATGAATCAGAAATTTACATATGGGATGTTAATAACTTTGGCTCTCCAATGACACCTGGACCCAAGACACAGGTAGATGATATCATTATTTATACTGTGTACATTTTTACAACTTCTAAAACATTGACTACAATTTTGAACATGCATTTATAAAGTAAGTATATTAAAATAAGCAGCTAATGTGTTTTGTTATATAGCCTCTGGAGGACATCAGCTGTGTGGCATGGAACAGACAAGTCCAACACATCCTGGCCTCGACAAGCCCAAGTGGACGAACATCTGTGTGGGATCTGCGCAAGAATGACCTCATCATTAAAGTCTGCGACCACAGCAACCGGGTATGTTTTGTCCTAATGTTAAGTTGTTTTTGACCCTTTTTTCTGTTATTAAATGATCTTCCATTTCTGTTTACATCATTAGATGCATTGTTCTGGAATGGCCTGGAATCCAGAAATTGCTACACAGTTAGTTATGGCCTCTGAGGATGACCGAATGCCTGTGATTCAAATGTGGGATCTGCGTTTTGCATCATCTCCCCTAAAGATTTTAGAAAATCACACACGGTAAAAGAGTTTGGGGATTAAAATTTATTTTTTATTTTTTAAAATAAAATTTTTGTTTGTGCACAAAAACAAACATGTATCTGTCTGTATCTATTTTTAGTGGTGTCTTGGGCATCGCATGGAGCTCTGCGGATCCAGAGCTGCTTCTCAGCTGTGGGAAAGACAGTAGGATTCTTTGTTGGAATCCAAACTCTGCAGAGGTAAGTGGTTTATCACTGTTGAATACTATAATCGCTAAAAGATAACTGATAATTGACCTTTTTCTTCAGATTTTATATGAACTGCCTACTGGCAACCAGTGGTGCTTTGACATTCAATGGTGCCCAAGAAATCCTGCAGTGCTTTCTACAGCAGGCTTTAATGGCTGTATAAATATTTATTCTATTATGGGAGGCACCAGTCAAGTTCAGAGCCAGAGACATGTGGACCAGGTAAGGATTTTGATTGCTTGCTTTAGCCATTGTCATTTTCTGAATCACACCAGTCAATGACAGTGCAACCAAACTTGTTGTGATGTCTAGATGGTGCTTTAATTTTTGCATCCACCAAAACCTGTACTGGATTTATTACTGAATAGATTTATAAGTATCATGTTCATATCCCTCGGTTGCATAAATATATGTATAAACTGTTTAGTTATGAAGTAATTTTAATTTTTGCCTTTCAGATAAGCAACTCATTTGGAAACATGGATCCCTTTGGAACTGGACAAACTCTACCTCCGTTGGAGCTGCCTCAGAGTCCAGACCTTTCAACAGTTAACCCCCTAAAGAAGCCCCCTAAATGGTTACGGAGACCTGTTGGAGCATCGTTTGCTGTAAACACTTTTATTTCCTTAATATTGTTTACAAATGATAATGTATGATATTTTACAAACTATACTTTTTCTCAGTTTGGAGGTAAACTTGTATCTTTGGAGAATGGAAAACCAAATTCCCAGCAACCCCTTCCTCATGTTGTGCATGTCAGCCAAGTTGTTACAGAAACAGACTTATTGAAACGCTCCAATCAGCTGCAGGACACTATCAGCTCTGGCCAATTTGTGGAGTTTTGCAAAAAAAAAATCAACTTGGCTGAGAATGAGTTTGAAAAGACAATTTGGTCATTTCTCAAGGTAATTATTCAAGATCCACATTTGTTTAAGCCACAGTTTTTAAATGAGCTCTGCTTTGTTCGTAGGCTAATTTTGATAGTGACACCCGCTCAAGTTTCCTAGAGCTTCTTGGCTACAACAAAGAAGAACTTGCCCTAAAGGTTGGCTTGTCTGTCAAATCAAAGCTTACTGTCTTCATCCTAACATTTAACAGGCAATAACATTATTCTATTATATTTTCCAGATTTCTGTAGCATTAACTGAAAAGCCTGCAGAGGTAAAGGCGCTACATTTTGTAAAATTGCAATAGACAAAAAATTTTAAGTCAATTACACAAACATAATGTTAAACTGTAAAGGAAATGACTAATAGTAATGATCTGCAGTCTGTGTACCCTTCGCTCATTTGACTTTCAATTTAAAATTGAAAGGAAGTGAAGAAAAATGTGATTTGATCTTTGCACTCACTTGCTCTATATCGGATAATGTGTCAAAGTTTACAAACAGATACTGTGCAGACTGTGGCGCCTGCTGTGCTCAGCGCCTTCACTAATATGGCTTGGAAAAATCCCATGGACATAAGCTTCATTCCCCCTGGGGTGAAATCAGGTTCTGACCGCGCACTGTGCAGCTCCAGAGTCAGATGAAGTCTGATCAGGTGCTAATGAGCGGTCAGTGTCAGTTTTGTGTTTTGTGTCCACGGGAGAAGACGATCAATCCACGAGCGCACACATCGTCTGTCCGCAGCAATGACCCGAAGAGGTCGGGCCCCACTGTTGTTTCAGCTCAGCACCAACTCCCGCAAAGAATGAATAAAACTAAATTAATTCATGAATCTGTGCTCCAAACATTGTTTCGAATCGTATATTTTTAATCCAAATATCAAATAGAAAAATGAAAACTCGAATTATATTTTTGAATGTTGAATGAACAAAGGGTACATAGCCCGACCATCTGCATGGAATGATTCCATTTTGGTTACACGTCTTACGCAAACACTGGTCTCAACGCTGGCCTTAATTTTTGTTAAAAGAAATGGACTCAAATTAATATTTATAACAATGTGTGTTTCGTATTCAATTGTCTTGATGGATTTCCCTTCTGTGATGCACAGCCTGTTGCAGACCATAATATTGTCACTGCAGCAGATAATCCTGAGGCAGCATTTGACTTGATTGCTGCTGCAAACATGCATCCATCAGCCACACTGGAGCAAGACTCTGTTCCTCTAAAGGCGAGTGACAAAACACTTGAAGTGAATGCAGAAGAAAAGAGTGTGCTGTTCATGGATCACAATCATGAAATTGTAAACCATAACCAGGTTGCAGATCACTTTACTGAACCGCAATGGGACGATGAAGAAATCATTTTAGAAAAGGTACAACTAGACATTTCTCGGTCCAATCAAAAAACAAATAAAATATATAATACTGTTGTTTAATGTGTTGCAGGAAGTAAATGACATTTTAGATGAAGACGTGCCTCAAGCTCCTAGTGAGGATCCTTTTACTGAAGTTCTTCAAGCTCCTACTGAGGAAACACCTCTGGATCCTTTTACAGAAGTTCTTCAAGCTCCTAGTGAGGAAACACCTCTGGATCCTTTTACTGAAGTTCTTCAAGCTCCTAGTGAGGAAACACCTCTGGATCCTTTTACTGAAGTTCTTCAAGCTCCTAGTGAGGAAACACCTCTGGATCCTTTTACTGAAGTTCTTCAAGCTCCTAGTGAGGAAACACCTCTGGATCCTTTTACTGAAGTTCTTCAAGCTCCTACTGAGGAAACACCTCTGGATCCTTTTACTGAAGAAGCTCCTAGTGAGGAAACACCTCTGGATCCTTTTACAGAAGTTCTTCAAGCTCCTAGTGAGGAAACACCTCTGGATCCTTTTACTGAAGTTCTTCAAGCTCCTAGTGAGGAAACACCTCTGGATCCTTGTACAGAAGTTCTTCAAGCTCCTAGTGAGGAAACACCTCTGGATCCTTTTACAGAAGTTCTTCAAGCTCCTAGTGAGGAAACACCTCTGGATCCTTTTACTGAAGTTCTTCAAGCTTCTAGTGAGGAAACACCTCTGGATCCTTTTACTGAAGTTCTTCAAGCTCCTAGTGAGGAAACACCTCTGGATCCTTTTACTGAAGTTCTTCAAGCTCCTGAAGTCTATAGTGACAAAACATCTCATGTTCCAATTGAGAAAGTATTGCTCATCGGTGAAGTCCTCCAGGCACCTGAAGATGCACTGCAGGTTATTGCTCCTGAAGTCAGACCTGACCTCTGCATAAGTCAAGGTATTATTTAATTTCAGGTCCTAACATTGCAACTTCAAATTGAAAAAAACCCAACAAAATATATACCTAAAAAGTTGCTTTGTCCAAAAACAAAAAAACAATGTATTAATTTTAAGGTCAAGGTCCTTGGATAGATAATCTGTTACAAAATTTTAAATGTTTGAACGTGCATTGGGATTTGTTGGACCTTAAACATATTTAGCTCATAATTACTTTGGTGAATGCTGACCACTAGCATCGTACCCATACCCCCAAATTTTTTATAGTACTAAAAGCCACTGCCGTTCCTTCCTTCATTCTTTACTTTTCTTTGCCTTTAGATGTTGACGGGCTGATCACACAAGCTCTGCTGACTGGAGATTTTGAAGGAGCAGTGGAACTCTGTCTCCTTGACAACCGTATGGCAGACAGTATAATCCTGGCAATTGCTGGAGGAGCTGAGCTCCTGGAGAAAACTCAGAAGAAGTATTTCCTAAAGTCACAAAGCAAGTTAACTAAGGTAAAAAACACCATTTTAAGTTATAAAATAAATATAGAATCAAAATTGCGTATATGATTGCATTATACAGCTCATAAGTGCGGTGGTGATGAAGGATTTAAATGACATCTTAAGCACCTGTGAGCTACAAAACTGGAAAGAAGCACTGGCTGCTGTAATGACCTATGCTCAAACTCAGGACTTTTCCTCTTTATGCGGTAGGTATTATATGTGAGATTGTAACATTAGTTGTGACCAAATTGCATTTCCTTAAACTTTATTTACATTTATCTTTTAGATCTCCTTGGTGGCAGGTTGGAGGAAGCAAAGGATCCTCAGCTGCAAGCACAGGCCTGTCTCTGTTACATCTGTGCTGGAAATTTAGAGAAACTGGTGTCTTGCTGGATCAAGGCCCAAGAAGGAAACAATCCCCTCTCTCTACAGGTGATGTAGTCTATGATGTTAACCTGGCAGTGGCAAGATATGTGTAAGCACTCTTGTGTCGAGTTCTACACCTCACCAATCTGGGACGGCTCTTGCTTAAAGTGTTTGGGATTAGGCAAAACATTTAAATGAATACTTTAAACTGATTGGGCGACGTGTGACAATAGCAGAGCAAGTGCAATGCTGCTCTGTGATTGGTCAGTCGCTTCGATCTACTGGTAGTTAGAGACCAAACTCAGCAATGGTAGCTGTACAAGACGAAGTTGACAAGAGTTCACAACTCATGAGAATTAAACTTGCTGTGCTAGCTAACTATGTAGTATACATTTCTTAAATTATCTGTACCTAGTGTGTTCTGACAGTTGAGGTTTTTCCCTCAGGACCTGGTGGAAAAGGTGGTTGTGATGCGACATGCAGTAGAGCAGACTCAGAACTCTGGTCCTCTTGCATTTGGGGTCCTGCTTGCCAAGAAGATGAGCGAGTATGCAAACCTATTGGCCTCTCAGGGTTTCTTGTCCACAGCAATTACTTACCTTCCTGATGAACCCAATCATGTATGTACATAATTTAGTCCAATGCTATTTTATGGAAAACTGTGAACCCCGTATTTGATTGATCTGCTCTGCTCTGAAGGTTTGTCTACAGATGCTTCGTGAGCGTCTGAACTGTGCTTTAGGTCAGCATGACCCAGCATCTTTCAAAACGCAAAGCTTGACTCCTCAGCATACTCCTATAGTGACTCAAGCCAATAATCCATACTCAGTTGTCCAGCCCACCAACACTGCACCTGCTCACCTTCAGTACTACCAGCCCGTGAGTTACACTGGTCTCTTATTTGCATAGTTTTACCTTACAGTGCTCCACATAGTGATGCATCTGAGGCTTTTGTCCATTTACCTTTTGTGTAACATTTCAAAATTTCATACTAATTTGCCACAAATCCTGTTTATAATTTAATCAATTCACTTTGTTTCCATTTTAGCCACAGTTTGAATTACAACTTGCAGTATAATTATGAACATATCTGATGGCTTCAACTATATATTGCACAATTGTTAGTTCATTGTTTGTAATTTGAACTTTGGCTCTTCTGAGGCTAATGTCTGCCTGTTGGCTCTGTTGGTGTATTGTGGTGTGTTTTTGTTGTCACTGTGGTTATCGTCTGTCTGTGCTTAGGTAAGGGCTGCTTCCACTGTCACCTCTTGGAGTAATCAAACTCCAACAGCCTTTCCCCATGTACCTACTCCATTTCCAGTTGGCACTGCTTCAGATCCATCAAAGGTATTAAACAGCCTAAATAAAAATACAGGACGTAGAGCTGCAATTTAGAATGGAATCCTTCTATCTACAGTATTTTATCAATACACACAATTCCATCCCCTTTTTCCATGATGTCAAGAGTACATCACCGTTCACAATAATGGACAATCGAATAGACAATAGAGTCAAAACAACAAGTGTATGTTTAAATATTCGCATTTCATTGTTATAGATTTGTCTGGATCATAGCTTGTTGCCCGCATTTGGGCACATTTCGGGATGCCATCTTTGCTGGATTGAAAGGCAGACGTGCAAAGTCAGCTCATTTGAATAGTCCTGAGTATGTATGAGCTCATTTGCATTGTCCATATGTGGGTGCTGAAGGTGTGGTCGGGGCGGGATCAAAGCGTCCGCACGTCTTTCGCTTCAGGTGGGATCTATAAAGCAGTGATCGCAAAGTGGAGTGTGCACAAAGGGTTTCATAAACCAGGATTTAGCGTGGGACACACCTCTAGAGGGCACTTAGGCTATGCACTTGCTCAGCAAAAAAATCTACGCCTGTAGATTATAATGTACAATATGTTCAAGTTGAACTCCTTCATCATTTTGTCATTTTCAAATGCATGTGTTCAGAGGCAAAACAAAGTATTCAGGAATTCATAATAAATCTATATCTATTATTTTATTGTTAAGGTGGAGCCAGCCACAGGCACAGCTGCAGTTCCTCCTGCTTCTTCTGCACCTTTAATGCATTCCCATCAATACCAGCGTAAGTGTCTTTGTGTATTTGAATTACGTCTGTCTTTATTTAATTTTCATACTAAAAGAAAAACATAATATAATACTGCAGAAAATCCCAGACAAAGCATTAAAATCTAAAAAGTAAAAAGTAGATGACCTTCCACCAGAAAAGTTACATAGTGCACCGTTATTATTTATTAATAATTATTATTTATTATTATTATGTTCACACAGTAACATTATGCTTTTAGACGTTCATACAGTTCAGATTTTCTGGTCCATACATTAACTTTTCAGTTATTTTTTTTTAAATAAAAATCTCCTGAGCATGAAATGCCTTAGCATGCCTCTTGTGTAGTCTATAAACTGTTTATATTTTCATGTACTTTCTCACTAACAGTCTGTTTGTTCTTGATAATCTCAGCCTATGCCCAGGTTAACCAGTGCACGACTGTATATCGAACTCAACAGTACTCCTCTTCTGTGTCACCTCTTTTGGCTGAAGCCTCTGCTCCTCCTCACCCTCCAGGCTTTCTCCCTCAATACTCTCAGCATGTCCCATCTCAAACGGCGTATGCTCCTTTGAGCAGTCAATACCCGTCCCTCTCTTCTTCCTCCAGTCCTCCTTTGTTTACAACAATTTCCGCTTCAACACTCTGTGCTATTCCTCCATCCTCAATGGCATCCTTTCAGCATGGTGGACCTGGATCTCCGGGGTCTTACATGCAGCTGCCTCCACAGAGTGGAGTTTCAGGTATACAGCATGACTCTGGACCTGAACTGAACCCTGCCTCTCAAAGGACAGGTCTGCATGGTCCTAATCACTGTCTGTTCATGTCACAGCTACACTGGATTAAACAAGTTTTATATAAGACAACAGATTGAAAGTGTTGATGTGATTCTTAAATTATTTTTGCATTTCCATGTCTAAATTATAGATCGATTTGAATATGTTAAAAGTAATACAAAAAAAAATGTCCTGAGTTTGCTAAAGCAGTGGACTATTTAATTGTTTCTCGCAGCTTTGCAAACAAATAGTCAAAGTAGTTGTTTTTTATGTTTTATTATGCTTTAAAATCAGCATTAGCATTGGCATTGACTCACAAATACTTCCCATTAATTAAGTGTCCACCAGGGAAGTATTCATTTTATCTGTAAAGTCTTAAACATGTTGTCAGTGATGGCTCCGAGATCTTCTGTGCTGTTTTTAAGCCCATAAATCATCACTAGACTGTTCTGAGCGTTTCTGCTGTCAGATCGCGATCAGCTGTGTGGCTGCATTAGTGCGTGTCAGAGGCAAGTTGGCACTCGTTTACACATAATTTCTTCTCGTGCCAGTAGAAGATGCGTCACTTGACTTAAAATCTGTTGTTTTGGGGGTTTTTTTGTATTGGAATTAGTGATTTTAGGATTCTGATTGGGACGAATATTCCAGTTGTCCTCGGAGGTTGGATTTTCCTAGTTCCGACTTGTAAATTCAACACACCGGAACACACGCTCACATCTCAGAATTCCTACTTGAGTTGAGTTTATTTTAGCCAATCCAACATAGCTGCTTCCTGCTTTTGGATGAAGTTTTAAATCAAAAATGCAAAAGCAGGAATTCACATTCATATGTTGATTTATAATTTACAGATTGAATAACACTGTCAGGATTAATAGATTAATTTAATTGTATCCATGTTTAGGTTGATTGTTTGATTTGAGTAGTCACAGTACATAAATAGTAAGGTATTGCTTGTAGTTTTTCCGACTTGACGCTGGAACGTAGAAAACGTCTTTGAGGTTCGAGTTCCGACCTCCGAGGACAACTAGAACGCTGTATACTACAGCACAAGACATCTTTGTTTGTGCTTATTATAGGACCTCAAAATGGATGGAATGATCCCCCAACCCTGAGCCGTGGTCCGAAAAAGAAGGTAATAAATCTTCTTTCAGTAATGAATGTTAATGAGTGTTAATAAACTGCTTGCAAAATTTCTCAGCTGCTTCGAGAAAACTACACCCCTCCTGCTCCCATCACTGCCCCCATAATGGCTCCACTGGGGGTCGATCTCCAGTCTCAGCAGATGCCCTCTGGGTCCCTTCAGGTTATGGGTCAGATCCCTTACTCAGGCATGCAGCAGTCGGTTGCCCCTCCTGCCATGAACTCCATGAACACAACAATTCCCAAAACCAGCTCTGAAGGCGCACCTGGAGCACCTATTGGTGATGTTATTCGGGTATACTGTGCATATTTTGTTTATTATCAATACTTTTTTGCAAGGATAACTTAGTTTAAATCCTTCTTTATTATCATACAATGTCACTTAGTCTGACAAGTTACTATGTGTTGTTAGCCTCTTCAGTCTATGCCTGCTGAGAAAGTCACCAAGAAGCCCATTCCTGACGAACACCTTGTTTTGAAGACCACGTTTGAGGGCCTTATCCAAAAATGCTTAATTGTGGCTACAGACCCGGTAAACAATAAAACTTGTATTTTTCCTTTGTTAGTCAAAATCTTATTTTAAATATTTGATTGACAAACAAGGTGAGGCAAATTATTATTAAGGCAAGAAAAGCACTGTTAAATTTCACATTCGAATAATATATGATAAAATAAAAATGTATTTGAATGTTGAACACTGAGATGCATTTTCTTAACAGCAAACTAAAAGGAAACTTGATGATGCCAACAAACGTCTGGAAGCACTTTATGACAAACTAAGGGAGCAAATGGTGGGTATTTGCTGTTTTTGTTTTTTCAACTCGGATATTGGAAGCTGACTGACTATTTTCTGTTCCTGTTCATTCTGTTTTTACAGTTATCGCCAGCTATTGTAGGGGGTCTTCATAACATCGCTAGGACTATTGAGTCACGATCCTACACAGAGGGCCTCAATATCCACACACACATTGTAAGCAGCAGCAATTTTAGTGAAATTTCAGGTTTTATGCCAGTGCTCAAAGTAGTGTTAACACAAGCCAACAAACTGGGAGTATGAGCAGATCACCTGCTCAGCTGACCAGTAGACACATATTGAACCCTCTGTTTTATGAAAGTGTTCTTTTTAATTATGAGTATTAAATAAGGGAAACTTTTTGTAATTCAAACAAGCTTGATCAAGATGTACAGAAAACGGTTTTGTTTAGATTTCTTAAACTCACTTCTATCACAGTCGGTGGGTCTAGTCAGATCGGTGTACATTTTCTGAAGATAATTCTCTGCTGGGCTATTATGCCAAATTAATTCTGTTCTGAGTGGAACATGTAAAGAAAATTGTAATAACCATAGTTTCACATTGTGGAAGTAATTCTTGAAAGTGAAATTGGTTATAAATGCTTAAACAACTGTTCATTTAACAGTTAATTTTTTTAAACAAATGACATGGTAATACTATTGGTTTACATATCTATTGTTTGCAATAGTTTAAAACTAAATTTTGTTTTTATGATTTGTTTTTAACACTCAAGTATAATTATTTCAGATCTGCACATTTGAGATAATGTGTGTAATTATATTTTATGCTTGTCAAATGCATGTTTTTAAGATTTCAAATGATGCTCTAAAATAGTTTAATTTCAACTATGAGGGCTACTATTAAGCATTTTATGTACTTGGTAAGCATCTACTATAGACAATATTTTAATAAAATGTATTTATTTAAAATGCTTTGTAGATGTGATGTAATTTCTTTACTATTAGATGAAATAAAGGCATAGTAGATATTTAGTACAATTATAATGTATATTTTAGATTGTGTGGTTTGTGCAAATACACAGTATAATGCTTGATTTGTACAAATGCTTTCAAGATGTCCAAAGTATTAATACATTGTAAGATTCATTCATTGACAGAAATGTGGCTCCCAAGCTTCACCAACAACTTCCAATCCTGTTTTCACTTTTACAGGGGCGCACAGGCGCTTCATCCCCCACACTCAGTTAAAAAATGACTGCACATACAAGTTGAAAGCACCTTTTATGTTGCAGTTTCTCCCTTCTGCAGGTGGTCTATTTTTAGACACTACTTCTTAGTGAAAAATTGGATCTTAAAGGAGATGTATGCCTTTTTTCAGCTACTCGCCCAATCAGTTTAAAGTATTAATTTAAATGTATTGAACTATAAAATAAGATCATTATTTTGCATTTTCATTGATTCATTTTCTACCACTTGTTCCCATTAGGGGTTGCAGGTGACTGGAGCCCATCTCAGTGACTTTAGTCCTTAGGCGGGGTACACCCTTGACAGGGGCCAGCTCGTTGCAGGCTTATTTTGTTCACTGTAAATCGTGATATTGATCCAAAACTGCAAAAATAAGCCCCACCTTTTCATAGTGACATTTCAGAACAAGCAGCGGATATTTGTGTTTTCATTTAAAAAAAATTTAATCTGACGTGTGTCACCCAGAGAATTTTTCAAATAACTGCAAGTAAAGGGATGTGGGCGGAGATGGTAGGTGAAAAGAGAAATTTTCTGAGCACTCAAGCCTCAGTTGCAGGACACAGGATTACTCAACATGCATGAATCAATCAAAATACAACTTTGGGTACATTAATAAGTAAACACAGTTTTAACAATGTTAAAAGCTCATTAAAGTTGATTTTTGTATATTGCGTCCCCTTTAACATAATGGTACATATCCAATGACACAATATTTCTTTCAAACATGTAGTTCATTTTGCGCAGCATATTTGATTCCACACAAAGGAGCACTCTCATGATAGTGAACGTGGGTATAAGATGCATCAATAATCGGTCTGTTGGGGACAGGAAGGAAAAACGAGTACAGTATTTTCAGTTATGTCTTTCAACTGTGGGGATTATTATCCCAACACTTCAAGCTGGCTAAATGAAGTTATGAGGTTATAGTGATCTCTCTCTTCATTTGTTAACTCCATGTTGCCAGGCCTGACGACCAACACCACATTCACTCCAGCCTCTTCTGCCGCTTTTGCCTCTGTAAAACAGAGCCATATGAGATTTATAACAAAACAATTCTCCCAAATGGCTTATTTGATTCCACAAACAGAACTAGAGTAATAACTCACCACGAGTAACATCTGTCAAAAAAGTGATTTCATCTGGTCCACAACCAATCCTTTCTGCTATATTTTTATAACTTTTACGGTCTACCTTGGCACCAATATTTGTGTCAAAGTGGCCATCGAATAACTGAAAAAATATGAAAGTTAATTGATCAGATTATTTGCTTTCATTTAAAGAATCATTTTATTAAAATTAGAAATGTAATACTTGCATCTAAAACATCTCCTTCAATAGAGTATTCAAATAAAAGTTTCTGTGCCTCCACACTGCCAGAAGAATAAATGTACACTTTCAGGCCTCTTGCCCGCCATCTTCTGATTGCTGGAATTACATCTTCATACACCCTGTTTAGAACCATTATCGATAAAAGTGCCACATGAAAAAATATCTAGAATGTTCAGAAAAACTTACTGTCCCTTAATTCTCCCAGATGTGTAGGCAGCCCTCCACATGTGTCCTTGAAGTTGTTTGAGCGCAGTAGATTTCCTGTCTGAAGCCATCTGCCACAGAACATTATCCACTACTTCCCTAATGGCTTTCTCTTCATCTGTGTGTACTGTCTGGTCCACAGAGTGGACAAGACAAGCACGGTTTTGTTTCATGTCCTCTTCAATCTGCAACGACAGAAGGAATTTTACTCAAGAACTATACAGGAGAATAATAAAGGTAAACAGTATGTAGAAGCCTAACACAGTAATAGAGAAAACAATATTTTACAGTTATTAAACTAATAATTGTCAATTAATGGCACAAACCTGTTTTTTCCAATAACAATGCTATGCTCTTATGATGGGTCTTCTAATTCTGTGTTATTACAGTATGGTGATGAAACCAGTATGAGTATATTGGCACAGCATAACTAAGAATTTAAATCATTTTGAACTTACTTCACGAAATAGTTGCACAAATAGGACTATCAAGCGTAAACTTACACTGTAAAACAGAGGGACTGCTAATACCTGTTTTTTAAGAAGATGGACATCTTGTTTGCATTCATCTTCTTCCCAGTGAGCTGATAGGTAATCTTCTAAGTGCTCCTTTATGTATGGAAATAGTATATCCTAAAAGTAAAAAACAAACAAACACGTATTTAATTAACTAAAGGATTCATTAAGCTACGTTTGATTAAACCACTGTGCAAATGCAGAAAGAAAGAAAAGCCAGAACCTAAACCCCATTCTCCACAAGCACAACAACAGTATTAGTTAATCAATCTCAGTGTGCTATGAAAGGCATTGTGCAACTTACAAAAACCGATCATCATCAAGCAACAATCATAAAATTATACTTTACCTTAACAAACGTGATTGGTGTAGTCGTTCCTTCGATATCCAATAAAAGTGCACTTGTATTTACAGGTATTGAGACACTGGCCATTTTTCCTTGTCCTCCGCCAGCTAGCTTAGCATTGACAGATGCTCTTTGCACTGATGTTTTGCACGAAGTAGCAGTAGGTCAAGCAGTCGGTGCGCTCAAATAAAGTGGCATTCATCTGTAATGTATACGGTTTATGTTCATTTATCAGCGTGGACATGAGCAGTGGGCTTAGTTTATCCGCGCGTTGACACTATGCAGCAGCAAATGGCCCACATGTTCAGTTTTGCATACCCAGCCCGGTAGGTGGCGCTAACGAGAAACTATTATTAAAAGGTGGGGGAGATAGATAGATAGATAGATAGATAGATAGATAGATAGATAGATAGATAGATAGATAGATAGATAGATAGACAGACAGACAGACAGACAGACAGACAGACAGACAGACAGACAGACAGACAGACAGACAGACAGACAGAGTTATATTTATATATCATAAAGTCCATAAAGTCATGGCCGTAAGGGGCCGAAAGTCTTCACAACCGTGAACCAATATTTCTCCCCAAAAAGTGTTGTTTGCTATACACACGTTTATTTCCTTTGTATGTATTGGACCACAATTTCACACAAAACTCACAAAATGGACCGGACAAAATTATTCACACCCTTAATACTTGGTTGCAAACCCTTTTGCAAAAATAACTGAAATCAATCGCTTCCTACAACCATCAATGGGCTTTTTACACCCCTCAAACGAAATTTTGGATTGTTTAGGGTCATTGTCCAGCTGGAAGACCCAGAAACAAACCCAATTTTCTGACTCTGGGCCCTACATTGTGACCCAAAATCCTTTGGTAATCCTCAGATTTCAAGATGCCTAGCACACAGTCCAGACACCCAGTGCCAGAGGCAACAAAACAACCCCAAAACATCATTGAGCCTCCTCCATATTTGACTGTAGGTACTGTGTTCTTTTCTTCAGTACAT